>CM077238.1:19353377-19403377 GCA_039654775.1 Spinibarbus caldwelli
CAATGTTTCTAAGATGGAAGAATGCTGTTTTTGTAACATGGAAAATATGATTTTCAAAAGACAAGTTGCTGTCTAATATATCACCCAGATTTTTGAATGTAGAGGAAGTAACAGTACATCCGTCTAGTTGCAAATTGTAATCCAAGAGATTCTGTGTACTGTGTTTTTGGTCCAATAAGTAATATCTCTGTCTTATCCAATTTAATAGGAGAAAATTATTTGTCATCTAATCTTTTACATTTTTAACAAATTCTGGTTTCATCTGGTCTTGTTGCAGGGTTTCCGCGGGGTCTTAAAAAGTCTTAAAAAGTCTTAAATTTTGTTGTATCAAATTATGATTTCAAGAGGTCTTAAATTTGGAGACGGAAAGACAAGAATTGCGATATGGCTGAATGTGACGATTAAACTTCAAAAGGCTATGATTTCATTAAATAAACATGAGCGCTGCAAGTTCAAAGTCCGGTGCTGCGCTTCTTTGTGTTCTGTCTTTACCGGGAAAACTCTTATATTTCAGCCAAACGCGACACCTGCTGGCAGAGAATGAATCAGTTAACATAGGTTAAACTAGTGTACGTGCGAGTCAGTCTATTAAAATACATTTAGACTGATCACATAATTTAAGATATGGGGGCAGAAAATGTATAGCCTATATTTATATCATTTCATATAGTTAATATCACACAAAGAGTGCCATTTTTTTTTCTCCAAAAATCAGCATGATTACAAATGTGATATTGATTTTATGCAACAGTTCAATGAACAAGAAGTTAATTTAGAGACTTACGTTTTAGACACCATATTGGCTGTTTTTGCTCTATTTCTACAACAAAAATAATTCCAAACACAGCCACAGCACTGTTTTGTGTCTCTGAGCAACATGCGGTGTTTCGTTCCTGAATGAATCAAACCTTTAAATGATCCAGTTCAGTCGCAATGACTCACTTATTAACGCTGACTTACTGCCACCTATTGGCCATTTTAATTTCACATTTAAAGTATATTCATATTTTTTAAATAATTTCAAACATCAGTTTTCAACGTTTTATGTTTCAAATATCAAAACATCATTTATGCATATGTAACTGTGCAGGTTATGCATTCTATGCCCCTCTGAGCTGCATTAAAGAGTGTGTAAATACATCTAAATGCCACTTCAGATGCATTGCAAAGATAAATTTTGTTGATACTGATTTCATTTGCTTGGTAACAGCCCAAATGCAAGAATTTGACTTAAAAGATTATGCACACTTTTAGAAAAAATGGCTTAAAGATAAAAAATGCCCATAAAACTTGTTGGAAAAGACTAATTTCTATCACTGCTGTGAACTGACCACACAGAATATGAAGAATATCAAAAAAAAATTCAGGAGTCACCTGTCCATGGTAATCTTTAAGATACCAGCACAATAACACACTCAGCAAAATATCGTCTAATTATCGTTATCGATAAAATCCCACAAAATATCAAGATATCATTTTTGCCAATTTCGCACACCCCTAATTCATGTTATTTAATTTATATAATAATTTATTGATAATAATTGTTGAAATCAATATTATTAACACTTTTGACTTATCCATTTTCTTAAAAATGGTGTAAAGGCTGAAATGTAAAGTTTATCATTTTACAAAACGTTTTGTTTTTGTGAAAACTTGTATCTGAATTGTAAATTATGCTTTTTACAGTCATTTTACAGTTTAATATGGTAATATAGACATTGCGCTACCCCGCTCATGTGGTATTAATTTTATTTGTGCAGGTCTTAAAAAAGGTCTTAAAAAGTCTTAAATTTGAGCTTAAAAATCCTGCAGAAACCCTGTGTTAAGATATATAGTTCAGGATCATCAGCATAACAATGAAAATTAATCCCGTATTTTCTAATATTATTACCAAGGGGTAAAATGTATATTAAAAATAACAGATGACCTAGGACAGATCCTTGTGGCACTCCATACTTTACTGGTGATAACTGAGATGACTCCCCGTTTAAATAAACAAAGTGGTAGCGATCGGATAGGTAGGATCTAAACCATCTTAAAGCCTGCCCTTGAATACCTGTATAGTTTTGTAATCGATCTATGAGTATGTCATGATCTATAGTGTCGAACGTAGCACTAAGATCAAGTAAAACTAGCAATGAGATGCAGCCTTAGTCTGACGCAAGAAAGAAGTCATTTGTAATTTTAACAAGTGCAGGTTCTGTGCTATGGTGGGGCCTGAAACCTGAAATTCTTCATAGAGATCATTTTTTTTGCAAGAAGGAGCACAACTGAGCAGACACAACTTTTTCAAAAATTTTAGACATAAAAGGAAGATTTGAAATGGGTCTGTAATTTGCCAGTTCACTAGGATCTAGTTGTGGTTTCTTAATAAGAGGCTTTATAACCGCCAGCTTGAATGGTTTTGGGACGTGACCTAAAGATAATGATGAGTTAATAATATTGAGAAGCGGTTCTTCTACTACAGGTAACTATTTCAGTAGTTTAGTGGGTACAGGATCTAATAGACATGTTGTTGGTTTAGATGCACTGATAAGTTTATTTAGCTCTTCCTGTCCTATAGTTGTAAGGCACTGCAGTTTTTCTTTGGGTGCGATGAATGAAACTGAAGTACAAGACGCAGTAGGATCTACATTTGTTATTGTATTTCTGATGTTATCTATTTTATCAGTGAAGGAATTCATAAAAGTCATTACTATTAAACTGTGAGGGAATATTTAGATTGGGGGGCGTCTGGTTATTTGTTAATCTAGCCACTGTGCTACATAAAAACTTTGGATTATTTTGGTTATTTTCTATGAGTTTGCAGATATATTCAGCCCTGGGAGCTTTTAGAGCCTGTCTATAGCTGGACATACTGTTTTTCCACGCAATTCTAAAAAATTCTAAGTTAGTTTTTATCCATTTGTGCTCAAGATTATGAGTTTCTTTCTTGAGAGAATGGGTATTACTGTTGTACCATGGCGCAGTACGTTTTTCTCTAACCTTTTTCAATTTGATGGTGGCAACAGCTTCTAATGTATTAGAGAAGATAGTGCCCATGTTGCTAGTCATTTCGTCTAGTTCATGTGTATTTATGGGTACACAGAGCAGTTGAGATAAATCAGGCAGGTTATTTGTGAATCTGTCTTTGGTGGCTGGAACAATAGTTCTGCCCGGACGATAACGCAGAGCCATATAGTTAATATCAGTAATAGGCAGCATGCACGATACGAGGTAGTGGTCAGTAACATCATTACTGTGAGGTACGATATCTATATCAGTAAGATCAATTCCATGCGATATAATTAAATCTAGCATATGATTGAAACGATGAGTGGGCCTGGTGACATTTTGCTTGACTCCAAAAGAGTTTATTAGGTCAGTAAACGCAAGTCCTAACGCATCATTTGTATTATCAATGTGAATGTTAAAATCTCCAACAATTAGCGCTTTATCAACATTAACCAATAGGTCTGAGAGGAAATCTGCAAATTCTTTTAAGAATTGTTATAACAGAATTATCTGTATGTGGCCCTGGCGGTCTATAAACAGTAGCCAGAGCAAGAGATAGGAGAGATTTCTTTTGCATATCTGACAGTGTAACATTAAGCAGAAGTATTTCGAATGAGTTAAACCTGTATCCTGTTTTCTGAGTAACATTGAGAATATCACTATATATTTTTGTAACACTGCCGCCACGACCAATCTGACGGGGCTCATGCTTATAAAAGTAGCTTGGTGGAGTAGCTTCATTTAGACCAATATAATCATTTGGTTTGAGCCAGGTTTCAGTCAAACAGAGTACATCAAAACTATTATCTGTAATCATTTCATTTACAATAACTGCTTTGGGTGCAAGTGATCTAAGAAAAGAATGTTCAGTGTCCAGAGAATAACAATACAATTACAACATTCCTTGGAATATAATAGAATGAAGATATGATAAGATATTCCAAATAGTGTAGATATGAAGTCCAAACCTCATAAAATTGCCCTGATTTCTGATGAAAAGCATATGTAAAATGCTCCAGTGGAATCAACTCAAAAAATATTTTATGTGAATCTTTAAGTTAGGGAGATTTATCACTGATCCAGTTCAATAAAATAATTGCAATGCAATGTGTCTCAATACACATCTCTTAAAATAACACTAATAGAGAATGTGAAGCTACGTCTCATCATGTTGCATGCTGGAACGGCACCACCATCTTAGAAGAATTTCCCTACGCTAATGGCCCTGTCCCAAATGGCACAGTTCATGTGCACTTGTAGTCTTGTGGACTTACGATGGCTGCCATGTGTGCCTAGGAGAGTGGTTCTTATGCTGCCTTCACGTGTTATCAGAATTATCGTAAATACGAGCTTCCTAGTTGGAAATTGGACATGAATGGCCTTAGAGATCCCTTGTTTGTAAAATTCCCCTTCAGGAACTCACACTGCATCAAAACGCTTTGGGAATGCGTCTGCATGACCACGCTCTGAATCACGTGAAATCAGTCCAATGGAATGGCGATACGTCATGGGCGGGGTGATGTAGAGACCAGAAAGCTTAAAAGTGCATCTGAAACAAGTAGCATTAGCTTCTATGTTTTCAGCAAGTACTCTGTGTGTGTCAATTTTATTTCCTGTTGTTTGTAAAAGTGCATAATCACCTCTATATGGCGAGCTAAACAGACAGCACTTTAGACCGTGTGTTCTTCTCTGCCCACGCTAAACATTATGGTTGTGAATGCATGCGGTCGTTGTGTTGTTTATTTGGGAGCGGAGCACGCACAGTCAGCTCTCGAGGGGGCTGATTGTGCATCGTGCTCCTGCCACGAACGCTTGGTTCCTGCCGGGCACACTTCGAGGAGTGTGTCCATGTTTGCGGTCTTTGCGGTTCCTGTCCTGCTGTTGCTGAGACATGGTGGCGATTGGGATCGCATATGAATCTAGCGATCTCTCTTGGGGTTCGTAAGCCCACACTACGGTCTCTTCCCCCTTCGTGGGAGAGCTCTATGCTGCAGCTATCTTCCTCCGAGGAGGATGATGTTGTTAGCAATGATGCAGAGGAGATTGAGGACTTGCTTATCTTTGCATATGAAAAGCACACTGCATTTTAGATCACTCGTTTCTCCCTGCCCTCGCTACAATAAGGGGTGGGGGTGCACACGATTTATGTGTGGTTTGTTTTGGAGCAGAGCATGCACAGTCAGTTCTTGAGGGGGCTGGCTGTGTTCATTCATAAAATGTCCCTAAGTGTACAAGTGTGCATTACCTTGGATGTTTAGCTCTGCTTCCACTGGCATTTCTTCTCGAGGGAAGAAATTCTTATGCAATGTAGAATCGAGTGGATCGGGTCTCACGTTGGCTCGGGCATTACGGGTCTGCAGCATCTAATACACATATAAATAGTATATATAAACATATATTATTTCGCAGAGGGATTGGAGACAGGCCTCATCCTTTCTCCTCCCTCACTCTGTAAACACAGCGCTCTCTTGGGATATACAAATTCTCAAATGAGAGCATCTCTCTTCCTCCGAGGAGGTTGATGTGGTCACCATATCATTACAAGACTTATGAGGAGTTGGTGGAGGTTTTAACTTGTGTTGTAGCATTCTAATCGTAACCTCCATGTCGGGACCTAACGGTTTTCTCCAGTACAGAGGACCACTTATCTAGGCATAGTGTGGGATTCGACCACGATGCAGGTACGTCTGTCTCCTGCTCGGATCCTCACAGTCAAGAGAGTGAGAGAAGGCCAGTCACTCACTGTCAAACAGTTCCAGAAACTGATGAGTCTGATGGCAGCTGTGTCCAACGTGATACCTTTTGGCCTGCTATACATGAGAACCCTGCAGTGGTGGCAAGGGGGGGCAACCCACTTCGCATGATCAAGGTCACGTGGCAATGCTTACGTTCCTCAGACATGTAGAAGAAACCTTGGTTCCTGTCACAAGGCCCAGTTGCTGGGGAATCCTTGTCGTTGTTTTAACGCTAATGACGGATGCCTCCCTCACGGGCTGTGGAGCGGTCATGAGTGGACCTGGTAGCCCTTTTCAAGACTCTCCATGGGAGTCAGGGCGGAATCTCATCTCTCAGGCGGGGGGGACCATCTTTCACCCCTGTCTGGAGTTCTGGAAACTGTGGGTGTGGCCCGTGAGGGGGCACAAATCATAGTTTCCGGTCTCTCAACTGAGGTTGTTGAGATCATACTCCAGTCCAGCGCTCCCTCCACGAGGAAACTGTACTCCTCGAAGTGGGTTGTGTTCACTTCATGGTGCGGAAATCATCAGCTGGTCCCAGTTAACTGCCCAGTGTGGAAGATTTTTATTAGTCAAAATATGAATTGTTCAAGTATAATCAATGTGAGTATAACCATTTATGTATCAAGTTATTCTACTAATATAATCATGTCTCTGCCTGTGTGTAGAGGCCTGCATGAGAATGGAATGTGCAGACATTACAAAACTGCATTATATGGTGAAGCTGCACACTCTATTTGGACATTAACCCTCATCCGTCCCTCCCGAACCTATAACAAAAGTGTCCCTCGCGGGTCAAATTGACCCGAAGACCCTCAATGTTACACTTTTTTTTAGTCAAAATTTTATTTTTTTTTTTGTCTATTTTTAATTTTTTTTTTCTAATTATTTATGTAGGTTTTGTTATAATTTTTGGTGATTTTTTATTTTATTTTCCTTAAATTCCAGATTTTTTAATGAAAATTAGCATATTTGCATACATTTTTTTCACCAAAAAAAAAACAAAACAAACAAAGACACAATTTCTACTTTAAATATCATTATCCATCAGGAACTAGGTCACTGAGGGTGCTTTCACACCTGCCTCATTTAGTTCGGTTGAATTGCACTAGAGTTCGTTTCCCCCTTTGGTACAGACCTTTTGGGCAGGTGTGAATACAGCAATTGCACTCTGGTGTGGACCAAACAACCGTACCCAGCTGAAGAGACCCAGCTGAAGAGGTGGTCTCAGTCCGCTTCCAAACGAACTCTGGTGCGGTTGAACGGATGAACCAATGAATGGATGACCTTAAGCGTACGTGTGGTTTTGTTTACAATTTTTGGTTCGCTTGCTAAAAGCGCAGTGTGAAAGCGAACCGTACCAAAAAAAAAAGCAAAAAAAAAAAAAAAAAAACATTCTATCTGGTCTGGACCAAAGCAAGTGAACTATTAGACTTTCCTGGTGTGAATATGCCCAGAGTGTCTCTGAGGCCATCTGGCTGGGAAAACTATTTTAAAAACAATGTTTTGTAAAAGAAAAAAAAATACAAATTTATACTGCATTTTAATCCAAACACATGCATATCCATGAATTTTCATAAATATGTAATAAATATAAAAGATAAATTTAAAAATATAAAAATGATATCAAATCATTGGTCTTCACCTCATCACTCAAATTTAACTGTGTTTGGTCAAAAAAAAAAGAAGTCAAAATGATATTCATTTCCCAGCAGAAACATTATTTATGTTATTTATGACATAATAATGTTATTATTTATGTCATAAATAACATTATTTATGGTAGTGTGTGTACCATGTGTGTGTTTGTGTGTGTGTGTGCGTGCCTGTGTGTATGGGTATGTGAGTTTTTTTCTGCATTGGGGACATTCTGCTGTGCACGCTGCGCACCCCTCCTGGACCGTCACTTAAGTGTGACCTGGTAGAGTGTTGGACGCAGCTCATGCCGCACCTGAGAGGGATAAATGAGTGTATGAGCCCTATAAAAAAGGGGACAAATGATGAGAGTATGAGCCCTAAAATAAAGGGACTTGTATGAATGTTATTTTAAAAAAGGTGTTCCAAGATATGGACTTTACAGATTATTGAAATAATAATAGATTATTTAAAATAAGATATACATTTATTATTTAATGAATTATGAATAATGGCATCATTAGGTTCCGTCATTCAGAAACATGGCTTTTCATATCACTGCTATGCTGATGACACTCAACTCTACCTCTCATTCCATCCTGATGATCCGACGATAACTGCTCGCATCTCAGCATGTATAACAGACAATTCATTTTGAAGGACCATCACCTTCAACTCAACATAGCTAAGACAGAACTGCTTGTAGTTTCAGCAAACCCATCACTTCACAATTTCACCTTCCAGTTAGGCTCATCAACCATTACTCCTTCAAAAACAGCCAGAAACCTTGGAGTTTTGATTGATGATAAGCTGAATTTCTCAGACCCCATTGCTAAAACTGCCCGGTCCTGCAGATTTGCTTTATATAATATTAGGAAGATCAGGCCCTTTCTTTCGGAATATGCAACACAACTCCTTGTTCAAGCTCTTGTTCTGTCCAGACTTAACTATTGCAATGCTCTCTTGGTAGGTCTTCCAGCCAATTCCATCAAACCTCTACAATTAATCCAAAATGCCGCTGCAAGATTAATTTTTAATGAGCCGAAAAGAACGCACGTCACACCTCTGTTCATCAATTTGCACTGGCTACCAATAGCTGCTTGCATAAAATTCAAGGCATTAATGTTTGCATACAAAACCACCTTTGGCTCTGCACCCCTTTACCTAAATTTAGTACTTCAGACCTATGTGTCCTCTAGAAGCTTGCGTTCTGCAAGTGAACGCCGCATTATTGTGCCTTCCCAAAGAGGCACAAAATCACTTTCTCTGACTTTTTCATTAACTGTTCCCATCTGGTGGAATGACCTGCCCAACTCAATCCGAGCAGTTGAATCCTTAGAAAAATTTAAAAAAAAAACACACACACACACTTGACCCTCTATCAATTGCATATTTATTCTCTAACTGCTAGCTTTTCTTAAAAAACTAAAACACTAGCTTTCTTTTTTATATTCTATCTACTTGTTTAAAAAAAAAACAACAAAAACAAAAAAACCTTGCTACGTGTACTGCGTTAGGCTAACCGAGACTTGTCATATAGCTTGCTTGCTTAAAACTTTATATCTTATATCTGAAGACGTCTGAAAATTTGTATCTTGTTATCCCTGGGAGACAGTATGACAGTGAATATATTACAATGTTTCAGAGATTTGGGTTTGAGTTAACTAAAAGATAACTTGTGTAGTGAAATGTTGAATGAGAGCAAGATTGGGTGACCAAGTTCATAGAAATTTTAAGTCAAAAGCCATAGACATTTTATAATAGTAATGGAAATTGTTGATTAAATATATGTTGGTTGGGAAAATTCATTCACCATTACTAGATTATTCTGAACCATGTATGCAAATATAGAAGAAAATTATAATTGCAGTCTTTAGTTTACCATATGCATGTCATGCTGTTGCAAAAGAAAGTATTCTTTTGTTTTATTGTAATATATAATAAAGGTAGATTACTGCTACTTTCTGCATTTTGCAAAGAAAAAAAAAACTGCTTGCTGTTTTTCTGCAATGAAGAACTTGCTTTACTAAAATAGAATAAGGGAACTGCTGTTTTTAACCAGATTATACCTTTTTTATTGAGGGACCATTGAAAGAGATGGTTGAAAAGTGAAAATTAGATAAAGAGCTGATTTCTGAGACACGATTTGGATAGAGTTTACAAAGGTTCAATTTGATTAATACAGTCTCTGAGTGTTAAAATTTCAGATGGCTTCTGGAGCAGTGCCTTAACGAAGGGAAGCAATGAATTGGAGTCTGTTAAGCAAAGTGGCGAAGAAGCAAAGACATGGCTGCAGAGAGAAGAAGAGGGAGGGGCTGATGGATGTTCAACTCCTCTCCTGAAAGAGGAGTTTACACTTCTGCGTGGAGAAAGGCTGACTTAAAGCAGGAAAAGGTGAATCTTTCACTTGAGACTTTTCCTGAGAGTGAAGAAAACATCCTGAAGTGCAAAACTCTGGCAGGATCAATCAAAAGCTAGACTGAAGAGAGGCAGAGAAATAACGGAGACCATACACCACAACATCAGGCCTTTGAGTGCCATCACAGACTGACGACCCAATGCAACAGCCTCAACAGATTGAAGATCTAAACAGAAGAATTTACATCCCTCCCCTTTGCGTGCACAGGTGCTGCATATTTAATGATCACTCACTATACAGACTGCTTCAAATTTTGTTAAATATTTTATTAACTTTTTATTAATCTTGATTATTCACTGGTCTCACAGCAGTTTTTTTTTTTTTTTTTTTTTAATTCTGTTTTAACTGACATTCTCAATAGGTACCAGATAAAATAAAATAAATAAATAAAATTAAAAGGAGTAGACAAGATGTCTAATAGAAAAAAATATGGCTGATAAAATAAAAATATTGGTCACTCCATTTTGTTTAATGGTAATTTACAAGGGCTAGATTGAATAAAATAATAATAGTAAATAAAATTTACTCCAAAGATCCAAAATCATGAAATCACATATGCTGTCATCACTGGGTATAACAAGATGGAAATGTTGATGGCCATGCATCCTATTATGCAGAGATCGCCAATCCTCTTCTCAAAGTAACTCATGAGCAATAACAAAAAGTATATGACTAAACTTTAAATTACACAAACAAGTGACATTTGAGAAATTACAATTGGCTCTCTCAATCGCACAATGCCCAAGTCAATTATTATGAACCAATTAATCTATTCGATTTTTGTTAGAAAAAAAAAAAAAAAAGAGGTTTATACTGCGGTGTTAAATTAAACTTTATAGAGACTGACTTTGCCCAGTTGCATATGACATTTAGACACTATGTGGAATGCTATCAGGTCTACGCTCAGTAAAGTTTAACGAAAAAAAAAGTTCATGTTATCCTATTCAGAATCCATGGAATTCCACAGCTAAAACCATTCAGTTCACAATCAGCTGAAATCTCAAGATAAAATATGTTTTTGGCCAAAAAGGGGGGTGTGAAAGGATGTGAAAAAGTATGAATGATGGTGTTGTGGAGTGAAAGAAGGTGTCTGACGGGACACTGAGGCAAATCAATTATTTTGCCAAAACAGCTGTATGCAAATTTAATATGTGGGCCCACAGGGCAAATTATGCCCAGTAAAATAATGACCATGGATGAATTTGGTTAAGTTTCCTGGTCAGTACCTAGGTTATTGTTGTCATGAGTCCGGGCCCGTGATGATCCCACTCACCACCAGAGGTCGCCACCTCCCGTCTTCCCAGCCTCAATTGCCATAACTCCACACACCTGCCACTCATTACACTCCCAGCTGTTCCCCATCACCATGGACTATTTATACACTACACTCCCGCTACTCTGTCTGGTTGAATTGATTGTTGTAGTTGCTGTTTAACTCTGGGGATACATGCACTGTGTTGCCGTCTCATGTATCCCACTCCTTAACCTGTTTTGTTTTTTGCTGTGTTGGCCTTTTCATTTATTATTAAAATAGTCTTTTCCTGCATTTGGACCCAGACCTTGTTCTTTCCGCGGCGCATCCCTACCGCGCCATGACATAATTCAACCAGCAAACATGGGTCCAGCAGGGAAGTTCCTCGATATCCGGCAGGGAGACCGGAGCATCGAGCATTACGCCGGGGACTTCATGGGAATGGCTCACCAGTCGGCTACAGAGAAGACCTGCCTCATGGTCATCTTCTGGGGAGGCCTGGCCGACCCCTTTAAGTCCATGATGCCATACTGGGCTCCAGAGGAGTCGCTGGAGGACTATATTAACCTGGCTCTGCATTTGAGCGGCTCAGCCTTCAGGGTGGAGCTAGCTGCAGAGCCCACTCACGTTCCTCCCGAGGCGGCAATGCCCGCTCACGTTCCTCCCGAGGCGGCGGGGCCCGCTTACGTTCCTCCCGAGGTGGCGGTGTCTGCTCACGTTCCTCCTGAGGTGGCGGTGTCCACTCACGTTCCTCCCGAGGCGGCGGGGCCCGCTCACGATTTCCCAAAAGCGGCAGTGTCCGCACGCAAAGCTCCTGAGGCGGCGGTGCCCGCTCACGAATTCCCCAAAGTGGATGTGTCCGCACACAAAGCTCCCGAGGCGGCAGTGCCCGCTCACGTTCCTCCCGAGGCGGCGGTGCCTGCTCACGTTCCTTCCGAGGCGGCGGGGCCCACTCACGAATTCCCAGAAGCGGCGGTGTCCACTCACGTTCCTCCCGAGGCGGCGGTGTCCGCTCACGTTCCTCCCGAGGCAGCGGTGTCCGCTCACAGGGCTCCCAATGTAGCGGTACCCACTCACGTTCCTCCCGAGGAACAGTGTCTGCACACAAAGCTCCTGAGGCAGCGACGGTGTCTGCTCATGATCCTCCTGCTTTGCCGGCACCACCCTGGGACCCTTGCCTACCTCTTCCTCCAGGCCCTCTTCCACTACACGGGCCTGGCACGCCATCCCTCCCCCTGGTCTACCTCCGTTCCACCTCCCTTCTAAACTCTTGTTTTTTTTTTTTTTGTTCTTCGTGTGGATTGTCTGGAAGCCATTCCTTAAAGGGGGGGTCCTGTCATGAGTCTGGGCCTGCGACGTCTCACCACCAGAGGTCGCCACCTCCCATCTTCCCGGACTCAATTGCCATAACTCCACACACCTGCCACTCGTCACACTCCCAGCTGTTCCCCATCACCATGGACTATTTATACACTACACTCCCGCTACTCTGTCTGGTTGAATTGATTGTTGTAGCTGCTGTTTAACTCTGGGGATACATGCACTGTGTTGCCGTCTCATGTATCCCACTCCTTAACCTGTTTTGTTTTTTGCCGTGTTGGCCTTTTCATCTATTATTAAAGTAGTCTTTTCCTGCATTTGGACCCAGACCTTGTTCTTTCCGCGGTGCATTCCTACCGCGCCGTGACAATTGTTGTGGCAGAAAGAAAAACAGTGCCACACTTGTGCAGTGTATAATATGAGAAGGCAAAGCAAGCAAGCTGGCTCTGTCCACCCCACATCTAACTGAGCAAGATAGGCCTAGGAATTATCCAGTGATAGCGAGACTCAGTTTATAAAACAAAGAGATAACTGAATTAGCAAATTGTTGAGAATAAATTTGAAATGAATTGAAAAATAGTGAGGATGCAGATAACTGAGTAAAACCAAATTCTTTATTATATTATAGAAAATGGGTATTAGCCCCTATACTCATTGTATTGACAGCAATAGATTTGTGAGAACTCAAACAAGGGGCCAGGACAGCCCTCAACCCACATGAAATTTCCACAGGTCACATCAAGAAGGACGACTGGCCAGATGAGCAAATGAGCATGCTTGATATCACTAACAAAAACTCTGAAAGTTTCCATTTACAGTTCTATCAAGGCCAGGGAATGGTTTGCTCCACCATTAAGAGCCAGTGAGTGTGCAGTTATGGTCTTGAGGAAGAATCTTTCATTGATCAGCAAACTGGTTGCAAAGTGACACCTGGGTCCACATCTCTCACCTTAAAATACACCAACCAGCTTCAACAACCCTACACAGCATGAAGTGAGGGATGAAGGGTGTGCTAGTAACGACCCTCCCTCGCCAACGAGGGAAAAACCATTGCAACAACTCGCAAAGAGTCACCCTGGTGAAGACATAATGATTGATGGGACAGCTAATAGATGATATAAAATACTTGGGAGCCAACAAATGGAAAAGAGGAAGTGGAAAGAGAAGGAAACAGACAAGCAGACAACTCAGGAGAGAGTGATGAGGAGAGACCAGTGACGCAAGATGAAGTGCAAATTGATGACAACTCAAAAAGAGATAAACAAGGAGCTCACATTCTTTTGTCAGACAAGCAGAAAAGTGAAAAGATACCTGATGATCATCACATGCCTAATGCGTCAAATTCTACAAGCACAAGCCATAGACAACACCCAGACTTCCCTAGAATTGACTTTTCAACCCTCATCTGAATCTGACAGTGGCATTTACTTAATCCAAAATGAATAAGAATTGGACGAGAAGCAAAAAAAAAAAAAAAAAAAAAAAAAAAAACTAGATAAAATAGACACATTATAGATAATAATCATAATATCATTTATAAGAAAATTAACAATTACAATGTTTTATGGGAAAAGGTAGAAGAAAATAATTGGTATAAATGGCTACATTACACAGCAGAAAAAGAAAAAAGGGAAAACTGCATAGTTTGCTTTGAAGCAAGACCAATTTTATATATTGTATCAATACCAATACAAAGTTCTAGTTGGAGAATATTTCATGATGAATGGTTTAAGAAATGTCCAGGACTATCTAATGCAATGGGGTTAGATGTAGTGAAATTGGGAGGTAAATGCTTTATAGAAAGAGGCAGAGAGATAAATGTTATGAGAAGAAGGGAGATATTGATATAGGAAGATTTGAAGGGAAATGCAGTAAAATATGAAAAATACCACGATGTAAAGATAACTATTTAGTGATAAAAGAAGGCCTACCACCTATATTTGATGAAATCAATATTGCATTTGCAGACATATGGTGGACGTGCGAAAAATATGGCCTCTTGCCAGCGTTACCAGAAAACTGGTCAGGATTATGTACTAGGGTTATGCTGACACATAAAATGTTACATCTCTCTAGAAGAGGAAGCAACAAATGAAGAAAAATACAGATCTAAAAGAGCCTGTGAAAAAGACCCTGCAGTTTATATAAATTCAATTGGTCAAACTAAAGGCATACCTAACGAGTTTAAAGCAAGAGATGAAGTTAAATCAGTGATTGAATAAATATTAATTTGGATTCCGCAAAATAAAAATACAGAATGGATCAATTACACATATTACAATCAGCAAAGATTTATTAATTACACTGATGAGGCCTTATCACTTCTAGGAGAGCAATTGGATGCAACAAGCAGAATGACATAGCAAAATAGAATAGCTTTATATTATTTGTTAACTGAAAAAGTATGTGTTATGTTTGGGGAACAATGCTGTACTTCTATACCAAATAATACTGCTCCAGAAGGAGCATTTTGTCGCTGTCGGGCGGAATCCTCGTATCTCCAAAACCATTATTTTTCAGGAAATAAAAAAAACGGCATATTTTTTGAGTTATTAAACATTGTATCGTTAAAGTTGGTATTATAACTTATATTTCTATCATATACTGTTGTGTACCAACATTAAGACAACATTTCCCCAAAATCATGTTCAATCAGAGATATGAGATTTATGACTTGGAAGCAGGGAGATACGAGATTACGCTGTCATTGATAAGAATGGTACGGACACAGACGCCGCTGCTGCCAGCAGTGTTCATCAAAGTCTGCGGTCGCGTTGAGCCTTTTGACAAGAGACAAGGCTTTAAGAGCTAATCAAAGCTAATGATTGTGGTTACATACATCTTCCTAAACTCTATTTTAAACGTTAGAGCTATGAGTGATGCAATACCAAAATAAAACGATAAACTAACTAGGCTGTCTAATAGATGGAAATTAATCTGCACGCAAACAAAGTCGGCGGTCGCGTTGAGCCTTTTGACAAGAGAAAAGGCTTCAATAGTTAACCAAAGCTAACGACTGTGGTTACATACTTCTTTCTAAACTCATTTACCTCAGAGGACGTGTTGCTCGACGAGGATTCGTTGCGACTTTCAATCTTGAGGAGCAGGGACGTGCAGAGAGTTCCTCAGGGGCAGGGGCTCAAATGTAAAATAGGGGCAATGTAAAAAAAAAAAATATATATATATATATATATGTCAAAAGTTTGGATACATTACTATTTTATATTTTTGTAAGAAGTCATTTATGGTCATCAAGCTTGCATTTATTTGATCAAATTTTTAATATACTTTAAAATACATTTTATGCAATTCTGATTTATTATCAATATTGGAAACCTGTGATACTTTTTTCAGGATTCTTTGATTAATAAAAAGTTTAAAAGGCACAGCATTTATTTAAAATATTTTGTAACAATATACATTGAAAAGCTTGAGGTTTTGAATAAATGCTGTTCTTTTTATTTTTTTTTATCAATGAACCCCAAAAAAGGTTCCAAAAATAAATAAATAAATATATAAATAAATAAATAAATAAATAAGCAGCACAACTGTTTCCAATATTGATAATAAATCAGCATATTATATCTGAAGGATAATGCACTGAAGACTGGAGTAATGATGCTGAAAATTCAGCTTTGATCACAGAAATAAATGATATTTTAAAGTATATTAAAATAGATAAACATTCTTTTAAATTGTAATAATATTTCACAATATTACAGTTTTTCTGTATTTTTGATAAAATAAATGCAGGTTTGATGAGCATAAGACACTTTCATAATGCTGCATAATTATCAAAAATGGTAATATGATAAAATCCTTTCATGTCACCATTTCGCCAGCCTACACTTCACATAATAGGCCTGTAGGTGGCACTTGGGCTTCATTAATTATGATAGTTTCATGAAATACTAAACACAAGCATCCATTTTTCTCAGCGATGCAATTTGATTTATAAAATGAGACAAACCGCAGATCCAGATCGCTCTACAAATAAGCTTGTCTGCCCCATGTAATTTTCAACCGATTTATGAATAAGAACGGAAAATGTCTGCTCCAATTCACATTATTGTCCAATGAAATGTGTCAGATCATGATTGGTTGGTGTATTATACATGACAAACGGGCATTGATGAATTATGTAATATTCTCTAAACTATATAATATATGGATTTTTTATTAAATCGACACACTAACTTTGATTACTGATGGAAAAAAGAAAGTTTAAAATATTGTTTGGTTTATTTTTTTTCCTTCCGGTCGATCTATTCACTGAAAGAACCATATATGCTTGAGAGCCTAGGTTTCTGAACAGACTGTGGAATATCAGTCAGTCGAGCAAAACGCACGCAACCCATAACAGCCTCAGATTGACAGATATCTAAAAATAAACAGGAATTTTCCGACTTTTGAGCGATTAGTTACCGTTTTGTGCACATTGTCATGTTAATTATAATTCAAATTCATTTTGTTTTATTGACTACAATATCATTGCTATTTGTCTGAGAGGTTCACTTTTGAATAATTTTGATAAAGGGCAGGGGCTTGAGCCCCCAAAGCTGCACGTGCCTGTTGAGGAGACATAAAGCCGCGAGGCTCCCGTGGAGTGAAGAAGAGGTGGAGTTACGAGGATTCTCAGACAGTTTAAGTGTCCAGTGGAGTTAAGAGATTTGCGCTCAAGCTATTTTCAACACTTTAGATTGGTTATTAATTTGTAAAAATAACAGACCCGCGTGGGGACTGACCAATAGCATAGATTTGTGAAAAAATATGAAATTGACAAAATTTGGACATACGAGGTTTCCGCCCGACAGCGACGATTTAGTGAAGTAACGATCAAATTAAAAAACCTAAGAATGGAAGATAAAGCAAATGCTGGAAAAGATAATCAAATGTGGTATTGGTTTGATCTAAAATTAGGAGCATGGGGAGCATGGTTAGCTAAACTAGGAATGTTTTAGGAATTGCAGTATTGATAGGAGGATTACTCTTTTACTGTGCACTTCCTATACTGAGGTCACTAGTTATCAAAGCCACAGCTAAGCAAATGGAAATTCTAAGATGGCAAGATGATTTTTAAGGGTAACCAAAATGGCCCTCTACAATACGCAAAGAATCTGGGCTGAAGATCAAATATGCTATTTTTGTGATGTTACATTTTTTATGTTTTGATGTTTACTTCTGTTGTATTCTACATAACTGTAACAACCACAGGCAAGCGCTGAACTAATTTCATGCTCATGCTAATTACATTGTTTTATTTAAATAAAGGAACAGGGAGACGGGATCTTTTTACTTCTTCAGGTGTGGGGGAAGATTTTTTTGGTCCTGATGCTCCGCCAAAGTGCTGTTGCATAATCTGGTCATTGGTAATAAAACTGTGTGACGTAATTTAGTCACTAAGTGGTGATAACTGATGAGATTGAATTATGAAGCTGCACTCTGGGTAAGGTGAGATTTAGTAAGTCTCAAAGAGGGGAATATGTGGAATATTTTTATTAGTCAAAATATGAATTGTTCAAGTATTATCAATGTGAATATAACCATTTATATATCAAGTTATTCTACTAATATAATCATGTCTCTGTCTGTGTGTAGAGGCCTGCATGAGAATGGAATGTGCAGACATTACAAAACTGCAGTATATGGTGAAGTTGCACACTCTATTTGGACATTAAACAAAATATATGATCAGGCCTCCTCATCTCCCTTAACATAAGTTGAGGTCCCCTGTCTACTTCCTAAAAGCAGACTGGAGGCACAGCCAAAAAAGGTAAAAGAGTTGATAAACAACAATGGCAATGTATGAAATGTATTGAACATGAACACGCCTTGAGGAAAAACTGTATAACAGAAATATACAGGCACAAACTCTTTAGATTGCCCTGAAGAGTTTTCTTGGGTTCATTGTCTCCGACAATAAAGTCTATCTTTTGGCATCAAAACCCCAAGACTGAGAGAGATATCTCACAGCAATGGCAGAAGCCACCACACCAGTTGGTTCAGTTCTGGAGTTCTGAACGATTCTCCGCAGGTTTGACCCCCTCCACCGTTAGAGTGTTCGTGGCGGCCATAGCTGCTTACCACATCCCTTTGGGTGATCAGTCATTGGGGGCGAAACTCATTGGTACATGTTTCTTTCGTGGTGCTTGATGCCAGGAGAAGTTTGGTACCACTTCAGACTCTCAAGTGCATCTGTCTTAGCTGTGCGTGCCATGATTTCACACTAGACAGGCATTTGTCAGTATGGCAGCGTGGGCATTGTCCTTCCCAAAGTGTTTCGATGCAGCGTGAGTTCCTGAAGGGGAACGTCAGTAGGTTACATATGTAACCCTAGTTCCCCGAGGGAATGAGACACTGCGTCTCGTTGCCATACTTCCTGCATGCCTGTGAGTGAATTGCTTCAACTTATCAGAAGCTAACACTGCTTGTTTTGGATGCTCTTTTAAGCTTTCTGGTCTCTGCATCACCCTGCCCGTGACATCTCGCCATTCCATTGGACTGATTTCACATGTGATTCAGAGTGCTGGTTTAGGAGACCTTAGAGTGTCCCATTCTTCATTTCAGCTGTCAGATGAGTGCTAGCACCCCCTTTGTGGTGCTATTCAGCTATCCTTTAACTGAAGAAAGAGTTAAAACTGAAAAAGTTAAAACTGAGTTAAAACTACTCAAACTATGTATAAACATTTTTTGTTATGCATGTTGAAAGTCTCTTCACATCCTGATGGTAATAACTAAGTTAAGTGGTCTAAATGTATTTATATGTAATTATATTGTTTGTGGAAGGCGTAGGACCATAAAATGTTCGTCCAATCAAAATATTCAGTCTGAACATTACGATAGGCTGTCTGCCTATCACTGCCTGCCTGTAAAAATATGTATTTGCATACCTCTCTGCACCCTGTTTGCGCAGACAGATACGTCATCTCTTACGATCCATATGGGGATCAAACTCGGGCAAGTGGTCTGACTCTTAGAGTTCTTTACTCAAGATGAAAAAGATTAAAAAAACCAAAACAGCAGATTCAGTCTTAGACAGCATTTAACAGGAATTTGCCATAGAGGAACTCAAAAAAAAAAAAAAAAAATAAATAAATAAATAAAAAAAATAAAAAAAAACACTCCTTGGTAGAAAATACAAAAAGGAAATCCAAACAGAAAAGCTGTCCTTAAATGTCAAGCAAGAGAGAAATCCAAAAATACGCTGGCCTACAAAAAGGGAGAATGTACAATCCAAAAAGACTCAACAGAAGACAGGGAAGTCTCTAATCACGAATCCTTTGCAGGCAACATGCTCAAGCAGACATCAGGACTGGACAAGAGCAACAAGGCAGTGAGGCATTTAAATAAGGTTGACCATCATGAGTGATTTAATACAGGTGTGAGTGCTACAAGTCTCTAACAAAAGGAGAAGTGATTTGGGGTTGAAATTGCGCCGTCCAGTGGTGAACCCAGGGAATCTCAGCCAGAACATTACAGAACCCGCTCTTTTAGGAACGGCTCCTGACATTCCCACCAGCTTGGGTGAAGTGGAGACGACAGAAGTCACTGATAAGATTTTTGTCCAGTATGTGGCTAGTGGGGACCCAAGTCTGCTCCTCCGGCTGAAATCCCTCTTAGTCCACAATGAATTGTTGTTTTCCACAAAATAGTCGAGTGTCCAATAAACACTGGACTGTGTATCCCAGCTGACCATCTATGATTCATGGTGCTGGGGGTGGCCTGATGGCAGGAGACAGAGGGCTGTATTTGACAGACTTTAAGCGTGAAACATGAAAGGTGGGGTGCACAAAGACTTAGGCAGCAAGAGACATTAGGAAACAGGATATACTTTCTTTAAAACCTTGAAGGGTCCTATGAACCTGGGAGCCAATTTGCATGACACAGCTTTGAGGGGAAGGTCCTTGCTTGAAAGCCAGACTTTCTGCCATGGACATGGACGTGCTGGTCTGCGCCGACAGTTGGCCCATTGCTATTGTAGCTGTGAAGTCTTAAGAAGCGCAGCCCAGTCCTTCTTCCATACCCTGCAGCACCTTTGAACCAGATGTTGGGCAGCTGGAACTCCCACCTCGGACTCCTGCTCAGAGAACAAAGGAGGTTGATAACCATATTGTCACTCAAAAGGAGACATACCCGTTGAGGAATGACGAAGAGTATTGTGCGCAAATTCTGCCCATATCAGGTGTTTACTCTAAGACGTTGGGTTGGATGAGGCCAGACATCTCAAGGTTGTCTCAATCTCTTGGTTAGTTCTTTCTGTCTGTCCATTAGACTGGGGATGAAACCCAGATGATAGACTGGCTGTAGTCCCAATCAGATGGCAGAAGGCCTTCCAGAACCTGGATGCAAACAGGTCTGTCAACATCTTGGGGAAAACCATGCAATCTAAAGACATGCTGCAATACAATCTCAGCAGTTTGTGGAGCTGAAGGAAGTTTTGGCAATGGTATATGGTGGCAAGCATTTGAAATAGTCTATATCTACCTTTATATTTGCAGAAAGCCTTTTCAGCCTCCTCTGTCCACTGGAAGCTCTTAACATTCTTCCTAGTGAAAGCCGTAAGTGGAGCAGCAATTACACTGAAATTTCAAATGAACTTTGCGATAGAAATTAGAAAAGCCAAGAAAACGTTGTACCTGCTTAGTGGAGGTGGGCTGAGGCCAATCTCTAACTGCTTGGGTCTTTGCAGGGTCCATCTGGATGTGACCTTTAGATAAGATGAAGCCCATAAAGGAAACCTCTTGAACATGAAACTCACTCTTCTACAGTTTGATCAAGAAATGGTTTCTCAGAAGCTGCTGGAGGACTAGATAAACTTGCTGCATGTGATCCTAGAGGTTCTTGGAAAAGATAAGAATATCATCCAAGTATACAAATACAAATCTGTTAAGAATGTTTTTTAGCACATCATCAATCAAAGCCTGAAATACTTCAGGAGCGTTCACCAAACCAAAAGGTACAACTTGATACTCGTAATGGCCAGTGGGTGTATTAAAAGCAGTCCTCCACTCATCACCAGTATGGATGTGGACCAGATTATATGCATTGCGAAGGTCCAGTTTAGTAAATATGGTAGCCCCCTGAAGCAACTCAAAGGCAGTAGACATCAATGGAAGAGGATAATGATTCTTTATGTTTGTCTTATTGAGACCCCTGTAGTCTATACAAGGTTGAAGCCCACTGTCTTTCTTTGCAAAAAAGAAGAAACCAGCTCCAGCTGGTGATGTTGAGGGGCTTATAAAGCTAGATGCCAGGGACTCCTGGATGTAATCATCCATGGCCTCTCTCTCTGGTGCTGAAAGGGAAAACAATCTCCCTCTTGGAGGGCATGTTCCAGACAATAAGTCAATGGCACAATCGTAAGGTCTGTGCGATGGCAAGGATGATGCCTCCTTTTTACTGAACACCTCTAACAGGTCTGCATAGTCTGGGGGAACACGTGATAACTCTGGGGAAGTCCTGGGAAACTGTAGAGTTGTCATTAACAGCCCCGGGGTAGCCTGAAGTAACTCTGGAGAAACAGGAAGTCCAAGAGATGAAGCAGAGAGACACTTATCACAGTCAGGCCTCCATTTGAGAATGTTACTTGAGGACCAGTCAATCTGGGGATTATGAAGGACTAGCTAAGTGAAACCCAGGATTAAAGGAAATTCTAGTGACTTGATTGCATAAAACTGTATAGTTTCTAGGTGATCCCCAACCCGGAGATATAAAGGAATAGTGTGCAGACTCACTTGTCCAGACCCCAGAGGCCTCCCATCCAGTGCCTTAACCCTTAAATGCATGACTGTTTCGCCAATCACTCTTACATATTCAGGTATTTAGCGACCCGGACCTATATATCCAGCATGGATGGATCCTAAACTGCTGCAATAGCAAAAAACTTGATATTTTAAGAACCATTATAGAAGAATAAAATAAAGCATATTTCGTTACCTTTTGAAACTTAGAAGGGTTCAATTTGAGCTGATGATTGTACCATCGCCGTCATCGTCAGAGCACATTTCCACAGTACATTCAGCATCTGGCTCATATTCACGATCTCAAACATATTCGCAAAACTACCATTTTCAGTGACTTCTAAATCAATAGTTTGATCGCTGGCTGTGTATTTGTCACATCCACCATCAAATGACAGTGACATTTATATTTTATGACATACAGTAATTGCTCTGCAGTATAGCCATTCAAACCAGTTCAATTTTTGCTGATGATATTCTTTTGTTTTAAGCCTGCAGTGATTATGAATGAAACGTCATGTCATTATTGTCTATTAAACAGTGCCACCCCGAGGAATAAAAGTAAATTGCATGTATTGAGTCATCAAATATTTGAATATTTTTGCACAGAAAAAAATATACTTACACTAATACACACCTCGGGTCTCTAGCGACCCTATACACTTTTTATGAAAAATTAATCTTGTTATATTGTTTATAATGAATAGATTGAAGAATACTAAGAAAGCTAATGTCTAACTTTAAAAAATGAAGGAGGGAGAGGGTAGTAAACGACGTCCTGGTTCGTTAAAGACCCGAGGTATGCATTAAAGGGTTAATGGTCAGGGCCGACTGGCGACTTCCAAATCCATAAAGTTTTCATCAGCCCCAGAGTCTATGAAGACCTTTAGGGGATGTGACTGATCATTCCATAAAATATAAGTATTCAAGAGAACCCCATAAGATGCCAAGTTGGGAGGGGTTGCTTCTCCTGTCACAGTTCTCCCTTCACTGGACGAGAGTTGGCTTTTCCCGAAGGGATTGGACAGGAAGCTCTAAAGTGGCCAGGTTCACCACAGTACATGCAGCATCTCTCCTTCATTCTGCAGTCTCGCTCGAATCAGGAGAGCTGTGATTGACCCAGCTGCATGGGTTCCTCAGTGCATGTTACATATGAGGCAGGGAGGTCAGAAGACAGGGGGAGTGCCAAGGAATGTGGACTGGGAGCATCTCTAGAAGTTTCCATGCGCTCTCTACATCTCTCTCAAAGACGATTTTCTAGTCAAATGGCCATATTAGTCAGGGATTCTAGGTCTGTCGCAGGGGCCCGGGCTGCCAATTCATCCTTTATTTCATCAGACAGTGCCTGATTGAAAGCAACAGTGCCTCCTGATTCCAGCTACTGTCCATAGCTAGGGTTTGAAATTCCACTGCTAATTTTGCTACACTTTGAGGACCCTGAGTTAGCTGAAGTAGGTGGCTAGCTGCTCACGTCCACTCACTGGATGCACAAACTGTCTCCTCATCTCCTCAATAAAGCCACTGTAATCCAAACAAACTGCTGGTTGTGAAGACTGCTCCCACAAGGCAGTTACCCAAGCAAGGGCTTTCCCAGATAAAAGAGTAATGACATAAGCCACTTTGCTACAAACTGTTGGGAACTTATTTGGTTGCCATTCAAAGTTCAGTAAGCACTGGGTGAGGACGCCCTTACATCTGCCAGGGCTTCCATAATATCTTTCGGGATGAGGCAGGTGGATATCAGAGCTTTGCACTTCAGGCATATAAGCTGCCGGTGGAGCCCGGGGTTGAGAATTAGCATCACGCTGTGGGTTTGAAAGAGACTGAAGATGTTGTAGGATCTCTGTGATATCCTGACCCAGTTTTGATACCACAACCTCTTGTTGTGCAAGGACTCATTCATGTCATTCCATGGTGACTGCCTGGCTGGAAACAGCAGCAAGGATATGCTCTGCATTCGATAAAGATTGAGATTCCTCTGCTGTGCTTATATCCATGGTTCAGTCCTACCGTTATGATCCAGATGGGATCAAACTCAGGTCTGTGGTGTGTATATCCTTGGTGCTTACCACTGCACCACTGGAGGAGGTCAAACCCAAATGCAGAGGAAATAACCAAGAGGCTCAAAGTCTGACTCTTAGAGTTCTTTACTCAAGGTGAAAAAGATTCAAAAAACAAAAACAGCAGATTCAATCTTAGACAGCATTTAACAGTAATTTGTCATAGAGGAGCTACTCCTTGGTAGAAAATACAAAAAGGAAATCCAAACAGAAAAGCTGTCCTTAAATGCCAGGCAAGAGAGAAATCCAAAAAAAACAAACAAACAAAAAAAAAACAAACAAAAAAAAACAAACAAACAAAAACAAAAAACAAAAAAACAAACAAAAAAAAACAGTCCACAAAAAAGAAAATGTACAATCCAAGATGACTCAACAGAAGACAGGAAAGTCTCAAATCACAAATCATTGGCAGTGAGGCATTTAAATAAAACAAGTAAATATCAGGTATGATTTTTCAGGTATGAACAGAATCTGTTGCAGAAATGACTCAAAGTCTGTTCACATCTCTGTGGTTAGATCAGTGTGCACAATAATGTGTCTTTGACCTTCATTATGTATACTTTGATTATACTGTGTTGTAAATAAAATACAAATAATTAAAAAAAAAAAAATTCAATCTCCTCACATTCTCTTACCTGCCTCAAAGTCACAATCACACTGATGGGCCATTAGGGGGCCATTAGGGGAGGGCCCTTTGTCTCTCCCCTTTGAATCACTTAATATTCAAGGCCATTGCCACGCCCTCGCATATAGGCTTTCGATCACAAAACATGTCTTTAAAAATTTAAATCAATATATTGTTTTCTGTGAGTGAGTAAACAAGCTGATTTTCACATAATTTTGAAGCAAAAACTCTAGGCTACAAGATCCAGTTCTCAAAAGTCTTGTAAACTGATGTTCTGTATGTGTTTCATGGCCTTATTTCAGTGACTTCAAAATTTTAGTTTTTCACTAACCACACATAAACGCTGCTTTCTCAAAAACACAATCATGTACATAAATGCTGCTAACATATTATTATAGCCCAGTTTGTGCTGTTTACAGTGTTATTAGACTTTAGCCATTTATATTTTTATAAGTAACTGAAAAAAGCACAAATGTCAGGGCATGTCGAAACTTCTCCAGGCCCCCAAAACACCCTCAGACCCCAGAGGGTTAAAAGCATGTACGGTGGAACCGGCATCAGCTTTCTGTCATTCAGTAAGCGCTCTGTGTGTGTACTGTCATCCTCTGTGTTTAGTCTGTTGAAAAAGCTCAAGTAGGGACTATGTCTAAAGCTTCAGCGAAAACAAAACACTCCAAGGGCGATAGCAGATCACGTTACAAGCTGAGTGTTCCTCCCTGCCCTCGCTACATCACGAGTGGGGATGCACACAGTTTGTGCGTGGTCTGCTTGGGAGCGAAGCACCAGTCGATCTGGTGGAGGGAATGGAGATGGGCGAGTCCCTATCTTCTTCCTCACCCGCCAGATCTGGTGCCCTCTCTCTGGGATCGGAAGGCCGCTCCGCGGTTTCCTCTCTGAAGAGAGTTGGTGATCTACAGGCCCTTTCAGTGGCCCCTGCTTATCTCGACTTTGCGCCCGGCATGGTCTGTACCCTCGAGCGGGGTATGTTCCTAAAGTTCCCTCTGTTACACCACAGCCCATCGTACTACAGGCCTTCTGCCCTCCTCCCTTCAGGGAGCCTGACCAGCAGAAGCTTAACTTTATGTGTCCAGTGCGAGCACTGGGCACGTACGTCCACAGAGCTGCCCTGTGGAGAAAGGTGGACCAATTGCTTGTGTGCTATGGTCCCCCTAAGAGGGGTTTTCCTGCTACGAAGCAGACCCTCAGCCGGTGTATAGTCGATGCCATCTCCCTTTCTTATGAGTCTTCTGGTCTCCCCCTCGCCTCTCGGGGTCAAGGCTCACTCTACTTGAAGTGTGGCGGCCTCCAAGGCCTTCTTGGCAGGTGTATCTATGCAGGACATCTGCAACGCTGTGGGATGGTCCACACCCCTAACCTTTGTCAGGTTCTATGTCCACTCCCGGCTCTTCTGTTCTCTCGCCCTAGTACACACTAGGCAGGGATTTGTCAGTCTGGCAGCGTGGGCATCTCATTCCCAAAGCGTCAACGAAAAGTCATTACATTTTTGTCAACTTTTAGTCATTACTTTTAGTCAAACTGCAGTTACCAACATTTATTTAGGTAGCTATTTTATATGTAGTCTTCTAACAGAAATAGGCTAGTCATTAATTGTTCTCTGTTTAGACCAAATCAATTAAGCTCATGAGAAATTTGAATCAAGGATTGGATTTGGAAAAACTGGAATAATTGATGACAATTTTCATTTTTGGGTTGAGATACAAATCAAACAATTTTTTAAGATACAGTAGGTTTACTTAACATGTTTACATTTATTCAACATCTTTTGTTAGTTAACATTAATGACACAGATAGGTATTTAATTAGGAATGCTGTCCCTTTAAGACGGAAGGCATGCATGTAATACTGACACACATTCAGTTTTCACCCACCTGTTTACGTTCACTTAAGCCATAACTGACTGTATTTATGTGAGATACTCTACACGATAGACATTTGGAATGCTGTGTGTGTATTTCAGCACTGAGAACTGATCGCGCGCTGTTTGAGAACTGAAGAAGTGGAGCGTGCGTGAGAGAGAGCACTTCTATCAGCGCGATTCTGCCTCTCCCGCCTTTACTAACTTTAAGTTAATCGACAAAGAATTGTGACTCCCAGGAAAAACGGGACGTCAGGTCACCCTATCTCTAACCTGAGGCCATTGTTTCAGATCGCTAGTTCGCGTTTTGGTAGCCTGTCCATCCACTGCGGCTGCCATACTGAGACTAGATATGCAAACACCACATATCCGATTGCAATCCAATGACAGGGATGCACATTTTGAAAGACAAGACAGTTAACTTAGCCTATAGGATGTATTTTGAATGTCCGGTAATCCTCAAATAACATTCTAGTCCCGTCTTGTCTTGTTAATGAAGACGTGGCATACATTTCGTCATAGTTTTTATCAACAGATATTATTTTTAGCTTGTCAACATCACGTCTTAATCACAGAAAAAATGTTCGTTAACGAATATTTTTCGTCATCGTCTTCGTTGACGAAATTAACACTGTTGTGTAGGCAGCCCTGTAATGCAATTAGGAGAATACAAACAACATTGACTGGCCATTCTTTAGCCACTCAATTGAACTGGAATGGCTCAAACCAAAAGACACCTTTTCAGAACCTGTTGTTTCAAATAGGCCAGGGATCCACAAATCTGGTTCACGAGATACACTTTCCTGCAGAGTTTAGTTCTAACCTTAATCAAACACACCTGAGCATGCTAATCAATGTCTTTAGGATCATTAGAAAATCACAGTTGGGTGAGTTTGATAAAAGTTGGAAGTAATCTCTGCAGTAAAGTGGGTCTCACGGGTCATATTTGAGGTGCAACAGACATGAGCCTGTTAATAATAATTTTGTGGGCAGTTTTCTTCCTTACCACTAGGGGTGCTAGGGTGTTTTAGGTTTCCTTAAGTAAAGCCATGTGGGTAGAGGGAGTAGCAATAACAAGCACCAGTAGCCAGCATGGCTCACCTGCTGAGCACATTGTGCTGTGTCCTGGTTGGGAAATGTGTCATTTCAAGCCGAGTCTAAAGTAAGGAGTTGATGTTTTTTTGCAGAGATGTTACATGTATGTATGGCATATGTTTGGATTGATGCTAAGATTTTAAGACAGTGTATTTGTATGCATTTTAGAAGGACTCTTTATTGGTGATGTCACCACATCATGGTCCAGTTTAAATATGGATTTAAAGTTCTTTTCGAAGTAGGACCATAGTCTGGACTATTTTTGACTGTTCCTGGTTAGGAAGAGTCTGGTATTTGAGAGCTGTGGTGTGTTTTCATTACAAGAGGCTGGATTATTCATTTGCTAACAGTAACATCAGCTACGGACAGTGTTTGGACATTTATGCACTACAGATAAGATTTTCGCAGACATCAACTTTCACATGACGAAATCCTACAATCTTACATTGCTTTGTTTGCTTTCTTTTTTTTTTTTTTTTTTTTTTTTTGTTCTTTTACGTATTTACATTTTTGGCTATATGTAGCTGTATTAACCTGAATTGAATGTTTTCTATTTTGTATTTAATAAATTGATTTGAAATCCCTTTAACTACTGTACATTTTTGACAATACAGACATTAGTTATGTGGTGACTGCATCCATTTCAGATGTATAATAACTGTTTTTCCCAAAGACTTCCCAAAGTTATAGTAGCTGGAAAGTATTGATAGTGAAACAGATGTATTGTTGTTGATTAAAGGTGCGTGCCCTGTGTGGGCCTAGTGAGGGCTTCCTGGGGGCTAAGTGAGGGCTGCCCGTGCAGGGCCAGCACTAAGGGGCCAATGTTTTGCCAATGAGCAAATTCTCAGGGGCCCTGCTCTGGCAGCCAGCTGGGGGCCCTTAGGCTAGCCCTAAGTGGGCCCGTAAAGGGTTACCGAAGGCTTGTTTGCAGGGTGTGTTCCGATTGATATGATTCCTACACAATGTTCATTGCTCCCTACTTCTTGAGCAGGGGAAATCTGTTGAAGTTTTCTTCACTTCGGGAACATTCATTCATGGATTTGTGATGTGCTGCTACCTGCAGCATCTTCCCACACAGACGCATGTGAAATCATATTCATCTGTAAATAGGACTGGGATTGGGAAATGCTGCATTAATGTATACTTCCTGGATTATTATTATTTTGGTTTATTTAACTTTTGAATGTCTGAATTGAATTGTTAAATTGAGTTTGTTTATCCACTGTTTCATGCAAGTAAAACCACAGTGATGGTAGCATTTCTGTAAGCATGTCTGACAAATGGAAATAGAACTTCACCACTCTCTTCTGAATTTTAGGGAGCGAGTCTGCCCTCCAAAGGTGACTTGGAGCATTTCTGTGAATAATTCACAGAATTATTCTACAAAATTCACATAATTGTTATGTGAATTTTGTAGAATTTGATGTTGAAAATTTCAACAGGGCTTTTGTCCCAGGAATCAATAGTTTAATTTCAGTTTGGGGCCCCAGATTTCACAGCCATACAAAATAATGGGTTTGATGATGAAGTCAAAGATTTTCAGCCACAGTTTAATGGGTGGGTTGAATATGTATTTTTCTTATACTATAATAAGTCCTACATGCCTTTTGGGTCAGATCATGTATTGCAGTATCAGATTGTCCAGAAGCTGACATTGTCAGACCTAAATAATAATAATAGGTGACATGATTCTTGTCAGTATGGCAAGTTTATTGTTAGGACCAAGGCAGGGAAGTAGCTGGGGTTTGCAATTGTTGCAATTGTGTCCTGCATGAAATCATGTGAATAGCACAAATAAATAAATAGAACAAAGATGCAAGTTAAACAATGTTTAAGTTTTTTTTTCAAGGTGTTCAAGTACAGAAACAGAATAATCAAATGTAAAATACAGTGTCTTGTGAAAGTATTAATACCCCTTCATTTTTTTTTTTTCACATTTTTTTTTTTTATGTTGCCGCCATATGTTAAACTGCTTTAAATTACTTTTTTTTCCACACCAATCTACACTCCGTACACCATATTGACAAAGCAAAAACAGAATTGTCACAACTTCGTAAATTTATTAAAAAAACAACTGAAATAAGTACATTTCATAAGTATTCATACCCTTAACTAAATATTTAGCTTAAGCACCTTTACAGTCTCAAGTCTTTTTTGTTTGATGCTGTAAGCTTTGCTCATCAGCATTTGGCAATTATCTGCCATTCTTCACCTCACCTCTTCACCTCTCAAGCTCTGTCAGGTTGGATGGGTGCAAATGCACATTTTCAAGTTTCTCCAGAATTATTTGATTGGGTTCAAGCTCAGGCTCTGGCTGGGCCACTCAAGGACATTCACAGAGTTGTCTATAAGCCACTCTTGATGTGTGCTTAGGTTCATTGTCCTGTTGGAAGGTGAACCTTCTGCCCAGTCTGAGGTTCTGAATGCTCTGGACTGGGTTTTCATTATTTTCATCTTAATATTTTGGTGCATTGAGCTTTTCTTCTACTCTGAGTCCCTCAGTCCCTGCCACTGAAATACAGCCCCACAGCAAGAGGCTGCTAGCAGCACACTTTACTTTTGGGATGGTACTCTGCAGGTGATGAGCAGAGCTGGTTTCCTTCAAACATTATGCTTGGAATTGAGGATCATCAGACCAGAGAATCTTGTTTCTCACAGTCTGAGGGTCCTTTAGGTGATGTTTTGCAAATTCATAGTGTGTTTTCCTGTGTCTTCACTTAAGAGAGGATTGAGTCTTGCCACGTGGTTATAAAGCCCAGATCAGTGGAGTGTTGCAGTGATGTTTGTCCTTCTGTAGATTTCTCTAATCTGCATATATGATCATGGAGCTCAACTAGAGTGACCATCATATTCTCGGTCACCAGTCTAACCAAGACCCTTCTCCATCAATTGCTCAGTTTGGCCAGGAGGCCAGCTCTAGGAAGAGTCCTGGTTGTTTCACACTTCTTCCATTAAGGGTAACAGCGACTACATGCTTCTGTGACCCTTCAAAGAAGCAGTTTTTTTTTTTCTGAACTCTTCCCCAGATGTGTGGCTAGACACAAACCTGTTTCTGAGCTTTACAGGCAGTTCTTTTGACCTCAGGGCTTGGTTTTTGCTCTGATATGCATTATCAGCTGTTCGACCTTTTATTAAGATGTGTGTGCCTTTCCAAATCTTACCCATTCAATTTAATTTGCCACAGATTAACTTCACTCGAAGTGTAGTAACATCTACAATCAATATGAATGCTCCTGAGCTAAATTCAACTGTCCAAGATAAGGGCATGAATACTTATGCAATGGAATCATTTAAGTTTTTTTTTTTTTTATTTTGAATAAATTTGCAAAGATGTTAAAAACCTGTTTTTTCTTTACCATTTTGGTGTATGGAGTGTAGATTGATGTGGGGGAAAAAAATAATAATTTAAAGCAGTTTAACATAAGGCAGCAACATAAAACATGAAAAAAATGAAGGGGGTGTTAATACTCTCGCAAGGCACTGTATCATTGCATAGTCTTCACTGCATAAATGAAATATATAAATTCTTGTTAAAACTACAGAGTAATTCATTCAAGAGCATTGAGTGGTTTTCTTTAACATTAAAGACACCGACAGCAGCTAGTAAATTAGGCACAGTCACTTTAAGAGACAATGCATCCAATATAATGAAACACATCCATTTTTTTCTCAACTGTTTACATTTACTTAAGACAACTAATGCCCAGTGCACTGTGCGATTTTGGCCACGATTTGGTCATCTGAGACAGATTTTGAAAATCCTAAAAAGATTCCTATAATCCTAGGCTAAAATCTGTAGTCTTTGACCACTGATTTGACATGTTCACCGCCCGCCGATTAACGACTGTTGCGATCAAATTTTTCCTCCGTCAAAATTCTGCCAGTGTCAGAAGATTTGCCTCACAGTCTTGCAGTGTGACGTCTCTTACGATGAACGTCAAACTGTCGTCGATTTCAAGACAAGCCATGATCAGAATTAATGCTAGAGATTTCTTCTAACCGTCATAAACTCCAATCATAAAGGACTATTAAAAATCACACAGTGTGCCCCCGGCTTAACAGTTTTTCAAAGATACTTTGAAAAGATTTTTTTTTTTTCAACAGTTTTTCAAAGATACTTGCCAAGACAGGTATTTTGATGTGATTTTGTATGTATTTGTCTGTTCAAGCATGAGAAGAAGCAAAAATCAATTTGGTGCTGTGCACACAGAACACAGCATGTGGGTGCTGAAATAAGCTCTTTCATGTCTTTTTGTGCTTGAATGTTTAAACTGATGAGGTGTGTTTTTTGTTCAATTGCAAGAAGGCAAGAACTCAGTTTGGTGTTCGCATGTCTGAGACGTGGCTCTCTGTGTGCACTGGACACAGTGCGTGAGTACTCAGTCGAGTTCTTTTGCATCTACTTCTGTTTGAATGCTTTAAAATCTCCTGAATGTTTTAATTGGCAAGGCTTAAAAACATGCAAATGATGAGCTTTCATGACGACGTGCAGCAGTGGCCCATCAACTCTCCTTAGCATATTTCATGCTGGTCTCAGGCAGTGGCCGGGGGCCCCCCACTGCCGTGGGCCCCTATAATCGTCACCAACTTTTACCCCACTAGCAACGGCCCTGGACTCATGTGCTACTGTACTTTTCTAAAATTGAGAGGCTTTCATGCTGTCCTTCTTCATGAGGTTATGGCAGCAGAAGGTCGTTGGTGTTCAGGAGGCATTTGATTTTTTCTGCCTTCGAGGGTCAGACCAGGACATGAGGACTTCACAAGTGTTTTTGCCAGTTCATTAATATAGATATTTAATAGAGTCAGGATGAGGCTGCATTCTTGATGGACACCTTTAGTCTGACTGAAACAGTTGATCAGTTTGTATTATTTTAGCTGTTGACCAAAACATATTAAAGTTACAGTTAAATAACGGATATGGGCTTAAAGTGCACACTCTGATCTTTAATTTGAGGTTATTCTCATTACAATTGGAGGAAAGGTTAAGGAATTACAGCTATTTAATATGTACATCACCTTTTTTCAAGGGACCATAAGTAATTGGACAAATGACTCAAAAGATGTTTCATGGACAGATGTGGGCTATCCCTTCATTATTTCTACAACAATTAAGCAGGTAAAAGGTGTGGGGCCTCATTTATAAAATGTTGTGCAGAAACCATCCTAAATCTGATCTTATGATCATCTCTTAAATATGCATACGTGTGATTTATAGAATGAACGTACGAACTGAAAACGCACGTATGCCTCTCTTTCAGATGTGAAATCTATGAATCGCAAATGATCTTGAACTTGCATGCAACTGAATGGTTTCAGCTCTCTGCCTTGTAAACGACTCATAATTCGTCATTAACATATAAAAGATCACCAATCATCATAATTTAAAACAGCGAGCTGCAAGAACAGCTTACATTTCCAAAAACCTTCACTACTCCGACAAGAAAAAGTATGTACGTCTGCTCAGACCCTGATGTGACACTAAGCTCTTTTCCACGTCAAAGACAGTTTTTACAAATATGAGCGTTGGTATGGATTTAAGCATAAGCACACTCTAAGATCAGATCTGTGCCTACGCACGCTTTATAAATGAGGCCCCTGGAGTTGATTCTAAGTGTTCCATTTGCATTTGGAAGCTGTTGCTGTGAACCCACATCTTGGGGGGTTAAACTCTGCACTTCAATTTAATCTTGATTGATTCATTTTAATTCTATTCTGGTGGCACACAGGGCCAAAATTTATGAAAATTATGTCAGTGTCCAAATATATATGGACCTAACTGTATGTGTGTGTGTATATATATATATATATATATATATATATATATATATATATATATATATATATATATATATATATACAGTGTGTGTGTGTGTTCAAAGTATATGTAATGCATTTATGTAAAGTATATGTAGAGTTAGATTATTTTTTTATTTTATTTTTAATTGATTTATCTCTATTCAGGCTGTTCTCACAAATGTTCTCTTCTCATTTATTTTTTAGTTGAACAATTTTATAAGGACAAACATCTTAAGGGGGTAAACATGTGAAGCATACAAATGAATAAAAGTCTGTATGACCAAAAAGAAAAAAAAATAGTTTGTTCATATAGGTAAAAACCTAACCAAGATTATAAGATTTACATGTTACATTTTTGCATTGCTGCAATGTAAGACTATTTATTTTGTGTCTCTCTTCCCATTATGGCATTTTTAGTGTTTCTCTCTGGATGTAAAAGGATGATGTAGCACTTTGGGGCAAATATGGCAACCAGTAATCCAAAACTAGAAGCTAAAATTGCAAATATCTCTACAGCCACTGCATATTTCCCTGGTGAGCTCACATATGCTGGAACAAATGCAATCCACACAGCACAGAAGATTAACATGCTAAAAGTGATAAACTTTGCTTCATTAAAATTATCTGGTAGATTTCTTGCCAGGAAGGCTAACAGAAAGCTTATTGCAGCCAATAGTCCAATGTATCCCAGCAGCATAGAAAAACCAGCCACTGAGCCTATAGCACATTCATATACTATTTTAGAGCGGATATACTGGTTGTTTTTATGGGGTGCTGGAGAGGCAGTTGATAGCCAGACTGCACATATCACAACCTGAAGAGCTGTTAGGAAAAGAATTGTGCATCTTTGTTGAATTGCTCCAAACCATTTCATAGCACCTTTGCCCTCTGGCCGAGATGACTTGAACACAGCTATTACCACCATAGTCTTGACCAGGATGCTGGAGACACACAGGACAAAGCTTATGCCAAATACAGCATGTCTTAACTGACATGTCCACAACTCTGGCCGTCCAATGAACAGCAGCACACAAAGGAAACACAGTTTGAGTGACAACAGCAGTAGGAAGCTGAGCTCTGAATTGTTGGCACGTACTATGGGAGTGTTACGATGAAAAGCGAAAATGACCATCACAAGAGCACAGAAGCAGGCGCCAAGCAGGGATGCAGTTGTCAGAGAGATTCCTAGAGGTTCCTCATAGGATAAAAACTCTACTTCTTTGGGGACACACTGATCCTTATCTGGATTTGACCAGAAGTCTTCTGGACACACTTTGCACTCAATAGCATCTGTCATAATGAGACAATAAAAAAGAAGAAGAAAAAAAAAGTTGAAGAGAAAATTCCCTTTAAAAATATATTAAAATTTTGGAATATGATTTCTACCTGTAGTATTAGAAATTTCTCCATCTCCACATGGTAGGCAGTCAAAACAGCAGACAGGAAGGCCCTTCCTCGTGGCTCGTCTGGTGCCTGGGGGGCAGCTCTCACTGCACACAGACCGTGGGGGCTTAAAGAGAAAGCATCTGTTATTTAGTCATGTGTTTGTTACCTCTTTTACATAATGACAAGATTGGCCTTTATTTTATTTTCAATTGTCTTCATTTATAGCATTGACTAGTATAGACTATCTTTAAAAAGGATGACATTTATCATGCAATATTAGTTACTTTTTTTGTCTCGAAGTTCCAGTACATTGCTTCCTCATTCAGTGTGAGCACCATCCCTGTTGCCACCCCTTCATTTACTACACCGACCTTGTAGACTGCTATTGACCCATCAGAGCTCGGCTGCCAGTTCAGTACATCATAGAAGGCCAGAGCATCTCCATTCTTATCAAATGACACATGATCCCCAAAGCCTGTGGTGAAGTTGACTTTCTGTAGGTAGTGAACCAACTGTACAGTTTGTAGAAAGGACAGGTGTTATGTTTATCTGAAATTTGAATTAACCCTTAAATGCATACCTCGGGTCTTTAATAATAAAAAAAAAAAGTCTTTTAATAAAAAGTGTATAGGGTCGCCTGAGACCCGAGGTGTGTATTAGTGTAAGTATATTTTTTTCTGCGCAAAAAATATTAAAATATCTGATGACTCAATGCATGCAATTCTCCTTTACTCCTCGAGATGGCACTGTTTAATAGCCAATATTGACGTGACGTTTCGCTCATAATCACCGCAGGCATAAAACAAAATATCATAAGCAAACATTGAACTGGTTTGAATGGCTATACTGCAGAGCAATTACTGTATGACATAAAATATAAATGTAACTGTCATTTTATGGTGGATGTGGTGAATAAGCTGCCAGTGATCAAACTATTGATTTTGAAGTCACTGAAAATGGTAGTTTTGCGAATATGTTTGAGATCGCGAATATGAGCCAGATGCTGAATGTGTGTGAAGTACGCTCTGACGATGAAGGCCATGGTACAATCATCTGGTCAAATTGAACCCTTCTAAGTTTCAAAAGGTAACAAAATATGCTTTATTTTATTCTTCTGTAATTGTTCTTAAAATATCAAAAGCGTTTTTTGATATTGCAGCAGTTAGAGATCCATCCTTGCTGGATATATAGGTCCAGGTCGCTAAAGACCCAAATATGTAATAATGATTGGTGAAACATTCATGCATTTAAGGGTTAAAGTAGAGCACATATTTTGTTTTTCCACATTCAGCTCTTCTATATGCTTGGAAAGCATCTGCACTATACCTGTGGGTCTCACCTGCCAAGGTTTCAGGTTAATTATGTCAGCACATTTGTTCCCGCTAAATGGTCCTCTTCCCTCCTCACACTGCATCAGGTCATGAAGTGCATGTGCCAGGGCATAAACTGCCTTATAGACATTATAAGATGCCCTCAACCCAGAAACATCAGTGTATGTTGTGTTTGTGTTGCTCAGTTCCTCCTTTCCTGTACACACCTTTTTCAAATGCACTCCATCTGACTTGCTATCCCCAGTTTCAAAACTGCACCCAAACATATTTTCCCAGAAGATTCTCAACATATTATTTCTTGGATCATTGTTGCTATGAAAATGTAGCAAGAAGTCATGAAGCCCCTGAATTTCTCCACGCCTAATAGCAATGCCCAGTGTGCCTCCCAAGAAGGGCTGGAAACGTGGAGTGTGGTATTCAAGAGAAGTGGCCCAAGCTTCACTTGCAATCCACTGCCTGCCTGTCATGTTCTGCAACACCACCTCATCCATCAAAGGCAGCAGATAGGATGAAAGGGCAAAAACAACCATTACTCTAGCCGTAGAGGCCTGAATCAATCCTGTTATACGCTGAATATCTCTAGGGTTGTGATCATTGGGCAGGATTTCAGAAAAGGCAACACAATGTCCAAACAGCTGCATTTCCTGCTGGAACAACTGAGCAGCATAGATGCCGTAGTCATCATCACTGTAGAGGAGACCAACCCAGGTCCATTCAAAATGTCTTAAGATCTGAACCATAGCCCGCACTTGGAAGGCATCACTGGGGATTGTTCTAAAGAAAGAGGGGTACTTTTTCCTGTCACTCAAACAGGAGCAGGTGGCATAGTGACTAACCTAAATAGGGGGAGAAAGAGGGAGAGGTGAAGGCATGAAACATAAATAAATAAACTAAGAATAAAATTATACACACACACACACACACACACACACACACACACATATAGTGCTTTTGTCATTTTTTTTTTCATACACAAGCGAGTGATTTGTGAAAGAAACTGAGTGAGGAATACATATGGACACAAAGGACTGGAAATGACAAAACAAGAAAGAAAAAAAAAAGAAAGAAAAAGAACGAAATGAAATGAAATGAAATAAGCAAGTGTATTTTTACTTTTTCCACCCCATCTTACTATAGGTACTCGGAACAGCCCCAGAACACTGGAAATCGCAATGGAAGGAGTTGAACTTGCATCCCCCACAATACCAATCACTGGAGGAGGGCCAGTGCAGTTGAGGTTGGAGAAGGACTCCTCTGTTCCACTACTTAGGGACATGGCAGCCCGGAATGCCATTCCTAGCATCACACAGTTGTCATAAAGATGGTATCCAAGAGTGATGTTAGGCAGTAGGTTGGGATTCTTATTGATCTCATCTATTGCAAAAGCCATGGTCTGTGCATGCTGGAAGCCTTCCATATTAAATCTAAAAATAAAAAAATAAAAATGTTGTAATATTAAAGAGATTAATAACAAAAAGACACAAGCTAAAACAAGCAATAATACATCAGAGTTCACACAACATTTGATGGCTCTTCCTATTCTGCACACTTGGATAAATAAACAATGCTTTCAATACAGATTTTTGGTAAAATAAACATTACTGCTGTCAACAATAAACAACAAATTAACTAAGGTAAAAGAGGTCAAAAAGAACTTAACATTTTTTTCTTATTCTTATCTCTCTACATATCTCCCTATTCTTATTCTTATCTCTCTAATACTTTTATATTCATGCAGTCAGTCTAACTCACTTTTCACAGTATGGTTGTTTTGGTTCCATTCTGAAGCTCAGATCTGGGAACACTGTGAAAAAGTGAACATGAAACAGGCCTCCAAGTATAAAATCTCCATCCTTGTACATTCCATTCAACTTGAAGCGTCCCTGTAGAAAACAGGTACCTGATCTGAGGACCGAATCTGCTGATATACAGTTAAATGACATGTATAGAGAAAAATACAGAGTGAGCCACATCTCTCTTTATTTCTGAACCACTCACCCACTCAGCTCACTAAATTATGATGAACAATGTGTGTGGTGTTGCTTTAAAGTAGCAGGTGTCAAGTGGGTATTCCTGGAAACCAGGACGTCACTCTCCTGTCCCTCCCGACAAAGACAAGGAAACAGTACTGATGGAATAATGAACACATGCACAGTGAATTGTTGCTCAGGGGTTGCTTTTTTAAACATGCTGAGCTTTGGTTTTATAAACTAAAGTATAAGGATCAGCTATACTTGTCCATGTCTTCTTCTTAATGTTTTTCCTCAGAATGTCCTTTAGATGTCAGTCATGCATTTAACTTTTGACTACTGCTTTCACTACTGTTAAATAGTAGAATTTAAAACAAAACAAAACAAAACAAAACAAAAAAAACAAACAAAAAAACAATATTGTCTTTATTCAGCTGAAGTAATTGATCCAGTTTACTTTGATGCCTGTGTAAAGATCATCAGTTATGAGTAATAATAATAAATTAGTAATAATTAAGTCTACAGGTAACACTTCTGGTGATAGTGGGAGATAGTGGCCCCAGTGCCAGGACACATGACTTGGAGGGTTGCACTTTAATACACTTTAGTACATTAACTAACATTAACTAATGGAACCTTATTGTAAAGTGTTACAGTTATTTGTTATTAAAACATATACGTTCACAAAAACACTGTTCAATTAAACAGAAAAGCAAGCAGGTGTGCATGATTTTGCATGGCAGCCAATATAAATAATTCATAACCGTTTCCTTATCTAATTCCTGCATTTGGGCCAGGCTCGGTTGCAAAATCACATCACTCTGTGGCAGTGCTTCTGAAGTTATTATCTTTTTCTATATAGTGTAGTAGTTAGCTATCTCTTTGTCGTACATGGCCGCTTGTCAAGCATGAAAAACACAAGTTTTATTTGAATTCTGAATGTATTATCGAATAGCCTACAGCATGCAAAGAGTGCTTCCTTTAAATTTATTAAAAACTGTCACTCATTCATCACGATCTCTCAAAGTTCCGTTTTAACCAATGAATGTGACCACGCTATTAAACCTTTTGTAAATGAGGTTACGAGCATGATAGAACTCAGCACTGGACAAAAAGCAGTGAGTGCGTGGATTCCAAGATAAACATCTCTGATTGGCCATTGCGTTGTAGAAATCAACAAATGTCTGTGATTGGCTACGTTGCTCACCTCTGTGAAAATGCATTGTAAAATCATTTGACGCTTTCCAAAGCAGAAGGGCAGATACACTGGATTGTTTGCCAAATCTGTTTCGAGAAATGCAACAGTCGTTTCCGAATGTCGTGTGCAGTGGAAAGGCGGCTGAAAAAGTGGCTTTATATCTCTGACGAACGACAAGCGACAGACCATAAAGCCGCCTTTCCACTATATATATATATATATATATATATATATATATATATATATATATATATATATATATATATATATATATATATATATATGCAGGTGCATCTCAGTAAATTAGAATGTCATGGAAAAGTTCATTTATTTCAGTAATTCAACTCAAATTGTGAAACTCGTGTATTAAATAAATTCAGTGCACACAGACTGAAGCAGTTTAAGTCTTTGGTTCTTTTAATTGTGATGATTTTGGCTCACATTTAACAAAAACCCACCAATTCACTATCTCAACAAATTAGAATATGGTGACATGCCAATCAGCTAATCAACTCAAAACACCTGCAAAGGTTTCCTGAGCCTTCAAAATGGTCTCTCAGTTTGGTTCACTAGGCTACACAATCATGGGGAAGACTGCTGATCTGACAGTTGTCCAGAAGACAATAATTGACACCCTTCACAAGGTGGGTAAGCCACAAACATTCATTGCCAAAGAAGCTGGCTGTTCACAGAGTGCTGTATCCAAGCAACAGAAAGTTGAGTGGAAGGAAAAACTGTGGAAGAAAAAGATGCACAACCAACTGAGAGAACCGCAGCCTTATGAGGATTGTCAAGCAAAATCGATTCAAGAATTTGGGTGAACTTCACAAGGAATGGACTGAGGCTGGGGTCAAGACATCAAGAGCCACCACACACAGACGTGTCAAGGAATTTGGCTACAGTTGTCGTATTCCTCTTGTTAAGCCACTCCTGAACCACAGACAATGTCAGAGGCGTCTTACCTGTGCTAATGAGAAGAAGAACTGGACTGTTGCCCAATGGTCCAAAGTCCTCTTTTCAGATGAGAGCAAGTTTTGTATTTCATTTGGAAACCAAGGTCCTAGAGTATGGAGGAAGGGTGGAGAAGCTCGTAGCCCAAGTTGCTTGAAGTCAAGTGTTAAGTTTCCACAGTCTGTGATGATTTGGGGTGCAATGTCATCTGCTGGTGTTGGTCCATTTTGTTTTTTGAAAACCAAAGTCACTGCACCCGTTTAAATTTTGGAACACTTCATGCTTCCTTCTGCTGACCAGCTATTTAAAGATGCTGATTTCATTTTCCAGCAGGATTTGGCACCTGCCCACACTGCCAAAAGCACCAAAAGTTGGTTAAATGACCATGGTGTTGGTGTGCTTGACTGGCCAGCAAACTCACCAGACCTGAACCCCATAGAGAATCTATGGGGTATTGTCAAGAGGAAAATGAGAAACAAGAGACCAAAAAATGCAGATGAGCTGAAGGCCACTGTCAAATAAACCTGGGCTTCCATACCACCTCAGCAGTGCCACAAACTGATCACCTCCATGCCATGCCGAATTGAGGCAGTAATTAAAGCAAAAGGATCCCCTACCAAGTATTGAATACATATACAGTAAATGAACATACTTTCCAGAAGGCCAACTATTCACTAAAAATGTTATTTTTAATTGGTCTTATGAAGTATTCTAATTTGTTGAGATAGTGAATTGGTGGGTTTGTTAAATGTGAGCCAAAATCATCACAATTAAAAGAACCAAAGACTTAAACTACTTCAGTCTGTGTGCACTGAATTTATTTAATACACGAGTTTCACAATTTGAGTTGAATTACTGAAATAAATGTACTTTTCCACGATATTCTAATTCATTGAGATGCACCTGTATGTGTATATATATATATATAAATATATATATGTATGTGTGTGTGTGTGTGTGTGTGTCCATAGTAATATAGTAATATAGTAATTAAAGGTTGTACCTGAGACAAATTGCCAGGCACTAGGCTGGGCTGATGGATTCCTGGAATGCAGTATCCTGCCTGGCAAGTTTAGGGCCAACGTCATGGAGAATCTTGTCAAATTGTTTTCGTGACACCTGAAAACACTCATGGAAATCTTCTCCTTTAAGGCGTATCTATTGCACTAAACGGTGATACTCGCCGAGACTTTTCCTACGAGCCAGGTAGTATTTTACCCACACTGATTTGCAGTATTTTTTATTTTATTTTATTACATTATTTTATTTTATTTTATTTTATTTTTATTGCATCTATAAGGTGTTTGTTGTAATTTGTGAATTTATAGTATTATCTGGAATTTTTTAAATATCATTTTACTTCCAACTTTTGGTGTTTTGTAGTCTTATCTTGAGTCTTATATTTTCAGATACCTAGCCACTGGTGACTCCTACCACTCACTCTTCTATCGCTTCAGAGTAGGCTGGACTACAGTGTCCAGCATTGTCCCTGAGGTGGAAAAGGATAACTGGGAGGGTCTGGTCAATCATTACATGCCAGTGCCACAAGAAGAAGATTGGCAGATGATTGCCCAGGACTTTAGTGTGCGCTGGAATTTCCCCAGTTGTTTAGGGGCAATTGATGATAAGCATGTGGTCATCTAAGCTCCACCCAGCTCAGGCTCCCTTTTCTACAATTATAAAGGAACCTATTCCATTGTATGACTTGGAGTAGTTGATGCCAACTACTGCTTCAGAGTAATCAATGTGGGTGCTTATGGCCGTGGAAGTGATGGTGGAACCCTGAGGGACTCTGCTTTCAGCAGGGCCCTTGAAGCTGACACTCTTACAATTCCACCAGATGCCTGTCTGCCAGGAGCTGAACATATAGGCCCTCTTCCTTATGCTTTTGTATCAGATGAAGCCTTCCCACTTCATCGCCATCTCCTGCAACCTTATGCAGGGAAGAACCTGCAAAGATGCCAGCACATTTTCAATTACCGTCTATCCCGGGCCAGGCTGGTTGTGGAAAATACATTTGGCATCCTGGCATCTAGGTTCAGAATGTACCACCGAGTCATGGGTTAGCACCCACACAATGTAGAAGCCTGTGTGAAAGCGACATGTGTCCTTCACAATCTCCTGCGGAGAAACAAAACAACTCACCCCTCTGCACCAGTGATGGATGGACCAAACTGCAAACTTATTTTCCTCTGTACATGGTGAGGTTCCATGGCAGCATCTGGTGTTGTAGCCCTTTCTATAGACCAAAGGTCCTTTTAAGGGCCACCACAGTTTCACAAAAGCCTTTTTCGAGTTTAGTTTTTCAAATTTTCCCAATGAAATTATATCAAATAATAAAACCTGCAGCTTTTTTATTATTATGGTTGATATTAAAGGTTGACTCTGTAATATTTATTATTATTATTATTATTATTATTGTTGTTGTTGTTGTTGTTTTAGCCATTATCATAGTTTTAAATGTATTATTATTATTATTATTATTATTATTATTATTATTATAGTTTTTACTATAGCTTTAGAATTCAATAGAACTTCTGAAAATTATATTTTATACGATATTACAATCAGATCTAAAGCAGATGTATCTGAGTGCTGACTGCCTAAACAAAAAAGCATGGTAGCAATTAACACAACTCTGTCTTCCTCATCTTTTCTCCCTACTCCCCTCTCCTCTTCCATGTTCTCAGATGTGGGCCGAGAAGAGATAAATGGAAGGAGGAAAGTCATAATGTGATAGTACCACCAAGGACGTTTCTGGGTGGCAGCTGCTCCACTTATTTTCTTCTTCTTCTCTCTCCTTTGCCTAACATAAACATCTCTGAGATCTCTCCACTTTTTCCTGCACTCATCCACTGTTAAGTTAAAAAAAAAAAAAAAAAAAAAAAAAACATTTCATAACTATGAAAATCATGTTCATGTTAACTTGGAGATACCTTTACAAAAAGTAACTATGGTTTTATTATAGTAAAACTGTATTAAGTGTATTATTATTGTGTTTTTTTTATTTTTTATTTTTTTATAACCACAGTTTTACTACAAATACAATGGTTAAACTATGGTTAGTGTAGCTAAACCATGGTTAATTTGTGGTTGACATGGTTTAACCATAGTAACCATGTTTTGTTTTGTTTTATTTTGTTTTATTTGTAGTAAAACCATGGTTAATTTTCGTAAGATGTTATTTCATATTACTTCTTAATATATTACATTAGCATGTGATCATAATCTTTTAAAAATTAAAATGTTACAGCATTGTTATTTTATTTCAACTACTATCTTAATACTGTAACTCAAATACTGTAAAATACGGAATAATACAACTGCATGGAAATATAGGCTAGATGCTAATTATGGTTTGCATACATACAGCACATTTTACAAACAAAACACACCTGACAGACCAACAATCTCAGCCACTTGCTTCCATGCTACATTTTTTTTTGTGTGTTAACATCTCTGTATGATTCTAGAGATGTATCATAAAGAATTGGATTTTCCAAGACCGCAAGAATGAGCTTCTCCCATGTTGACGCGTACGACCAAAATGAAAATTCTGTGCGACTGCCACTAGGGGGTGAATTCCAACAGTCGTGTCCGAATGTTGTGTGTAGTGGAAAGGCGGCTTGATAGTCACGTGTGTCACAAAATAAAGACTGGAGGATTCAAATGCGGAAAAATAAGAACAGTTTATTAATTCACAACCAGGTCACAACAAGGTGAAAAATGGGTTGAGCACCACGTAGATAGGCAGGTAGCGCCAGGATGCAAATGGGCAGCCAAACCAATCCGGAGACCAGGGAACGACAGAGAACAATGGAGCTGAAGAATCCGGAGGCAGGAACTGACGGGAACCAGTGACCAGAGAACGGTAGACAATCCAAGGATCTGACAACAAAGACAGCGTGAAAGGGTCTAATATAGCGCTGATAATGATCCGCAGCTGGAGCGAATCAGCCTCAATCAGACACACCCACACACACATACACACACAGAGCGAGGACGAGACTGTGAGCCCATAAACCGTGACAGTACCCCTCCCCCTAGGAGCACCTCTCGGCGCTCCCAGCCGACCTTACCTGTTGATTGTAATCATCAATAAGGGAGTGATCCAATATGTCCCTGGCCGGAACCCAACTTCTCTCCTCCGGACCGTAACCCTCCCAGTCCACCAAGTATTGTAATCCTCGTCCCCTCCGCCTTGAGTCCAGAATACGATTGACCGAATAGGTGGGTTCCCCATCTACGAGTCGCGGCGGGGGAGGAACCGGAGTAGGCGGATTAAGGCGAGAATGAAAAACGGGTTTAATCTTAGACACATGAAACACGGGATGAATTCTCCTGTACGCAGGAGGGAGTTTGAGGCGGACTGTCACTGGACTAACCCTCTTAGTGACAGGAAACGGGCCAATAAATTTAGGAGCCAACTTATTACACACGGATCGGAGTGGAATGTTCTTGGTAGAAAGCCACACTTTTTGACCAACGACGTAGACGTGAGGCTTTGACCGGTGGCGATCAGCCTTAGCCTTGGTGCGCACCCCCACCCGGAGGAGAGTCTCTCGGGCTCTCGTCCAGGTACGGTGACACCTCTGGATGAAGGCGTGAGCAGAGGGGACCGCGACTTCGGACTCCATACTAGGAAAAAGAGGTGGCTGGTAACCTATACTACATTCAAAAGGAGAGAGGCCCGTGGACGACACCGGTAACGAGTTATGTGCGTACTCAACCCATGATAGTTGCTGACACCAGGAAGTGGGATTCTGAGTGACCAAACATCGCAATACCCTCTCAAGATCCTGGTTGGCCCGCTCAGTTTGGCCATTGGTCTGAGGGTGAAACCCTGAAGACAAACTAACAGTCGCCCCCAGTAAACGACAAAACTCTCTCCAAAATTTGGACACAAATTGGGGACCCCTGTCGGAAACCACGTCTACCGGGAGGCCATGAATGCGAAAGACGTGATTAACTACAGTAGCCGCTGTCTCCTTGGCTGAGGGTAATTTGGGCAAGGGAATAAAATGAGCCGCCTTCGAGAACCGGTCCACTACGGTTAAAACCACCGTATTGCCCAGGGAGGGCTGTGACGAAATCTAGTGCAATATGGGACCAGGGTCTCGAAGGGACTGACAGCGGCTAAAGTAACCCTTCTGGAGGTCGATTGGAAGTCTTACCCCGAGCACAGACTGAGCAGCCCAAGACAAACTCTCGGACATCGCGAGCCATGGCACACCACCAGAATCGCTCTTTAACCAGAAACATGGTGCGACCGATTCCTGGATGACAAGCCACGTTGGAACAATGTCCCCATCGAATAACGTCAGACCGTAACCTCTCCGGCACAAACAACCGACTCGCTGGACACCCGAGCGGAGGCGTTACCCCTTCTAAGGCCGTGCGGACCTTCGATTCGATCTCCCAAGTGATTGCAGAGACAACCAATCTCTCAGGTACGATGCACTCGGGAGACACCGGGCGGTCCGAATGATCAAAAATGCGTGACAATGCGTCGGGTTTGACGTTCTTAGAACCCGGCCGATAGGAGATGGAAAAATCAAAACGTCCGAAAAATAGTGCCCAACGAGCCTGCCTGGAGTTAAGACATTTAGCGGACTGGATATATTCGAGATTCTTATGGTCGGTCCAGACAATGAAAGGAACCCCCGAACCCTCTAACCAATGACGCCATTCCTCCAATGCTAACTTGACGGCCAGCAACTCTCTGTTACCGATGTCGTAATTACATTCGGCAGGAGATAAACGGTGGGAAAAAAACGCGCAGGGATGCATCTTGTCGTCCGAGGTGGCACGCTGGGATAACACCGCACCTACCCCCACCTCAGACGCGTCGACCTCCACCACAAACTGGCGTGTGGGATCAGGGGCCCGGGGAATAGGAGCCGAAACGAAGCGGCTTCTTAGTTTGGTAAATGCAGCTTCAGCTGCATCCGACCACCTGAATGCCGTCTTGGTGGAGGTCAAGGCAGTCAGAGGAGCGGCTAGTTGGCTGAAGTTGCGAATAAACCGCCGGTAAAAATTAGCGAACCCCAGAAACCTCTGCAGGGCCTTGCGGGAATCAGGGGTTGGCCAATCTACCACAGCCTTAACCTTGTCAGGATCCATGCGAACCCCCTCAGGCGACACGATGAATCCCAAAAAAGGAACCGACTGTGCATGGAATACGCATTTCTCCGCCTTGACAAAAGCCCATTCTCTAACAGCCTCTGGAGCACTTGCCTGACGTGCTGAACGTGTTCCTGGAGAGAAGAAGAAAAAATCAGTATGTCATCCAGGTAGACATATATGAACTGATCGACCATATCTCTCAACACGTCATTAACGAGTGCCTGAAAAACCGCGGGGGCATTGGAAAGCCCGAACGGCATAACCAAATATTCAAAGTGCCCTCTGGGGGTATTAAATGCGGTCTTCCACTCATCTCCCTCCCTTATGCGAACCAAATGATAGACGTTTCTTAAATCTAATTTGGTGAAGACAGATGCTCCCTGCAGCCTCTCGAACGCTGAAGTCATCAACGGCAAAGGATAAGTATTCTTTACCGTGATGTTGTTCAAGCCTCGGTAGTCAATACAAGGCCGCAGAGAGCCATCCTTCTTTGCGACAAAAAAAAATCCTGCCCCCGCTGGAGATGATGAAGGGCGGATGATCCCGGCTGTCAGAGAATCAGAAATGTATTTCTCCATGGCCTCCCTCTCTGGAACAGAAAGAGAGTATAACCTGCCCTTAGACGGAGACATACCTGACACTAAATCTATGGCACTGTCGTAGGGACGATGAGGAGGGAGAGAAGCAGCCCTGGACTTACTGAACACCTCCTTCAGGTCAAGATACTCCTCGGGCACGTTAGACAGGTTCACCATCTCATCCTGCAACGAAGAACAAGAAACAGAAAAACAGGCAGACACAAGACAAGAGGCATAGCAGGTCTCACTCCACTCAGAGACGGTACTGCGCCTCCAATCCACCCGAGGGTTGTGTTGAGTGAGCCAAGGATGGCCTAACACAACCGGAGCAAGAGGAGAGTTGGTGACGAGAAATGTGATAGTCTCAGAATGATTGCCTGAAGTGATGAGGGTGACAGGTACCGTGGAGAGCTTGATTTCGGGAAGCGATTGTCCATTAAGGGCGCTGACGGAGATCTTATGACGGAGTGAAACTGTGGGGATCTGAAGAAGTTGCGCCAGTTGAAAGTCCAACAGGTTGCCCTCGGCTCCGGAGTCTAATAGTGCCGTGCAGTCGTGTCCTCTGGCCGCCCATTGCAACCTCACCGGGAGGAGGGTGGTAGACGAGGCTTTATTAAAAGACACTCCACCCGACAGTAACCTCAGACCTACTGTCGGGCTTGACCTTTTACGGGACAGTTAGACAGGAAATGGCCAGCCGCGCCGCAGTACAAACACAAGCCCCTCCTCCTTCTGTCATCTCTCTCCTCCCGGGAGAGCCGAGCTCTACCCACCTGCATGGGCTCGTCATCCGGCGAGTGGCTGACCATATAGCCCGTGTCGAGGGAAGGATATTCTGGTGTAAACCTGCGTCGACCTTGCCGATCACGTTGCTGAAGACGCGCATCCACGCGTAAGGCCAAATCCACAAGCCCGTCCAATCTGGTGGGTAGCTCCACCGTGTAGATCTCCTGCTGGATACGGTCAGCCAGCCCATGCAGGAACATATCCCACTGCGCCTCCTCGTTCCACTTACACTCAGCCGCCAGGGTCCGGAATTGAATGGAATAATCGGAAACGGACCGCTCTCCCTGGCGGAGATCGGCCAGCATGCGCGCCGCCTCGCGCCCGACCAGCACGCGATCGAAAACCCTTCTCATCTCCTGAGAAAGTGAGTGGAACGAGGAACAACAAGGATGGCGATTCTCCCACACCACCGTTCCCCACAATGCTGCCTTCCCTGACAGCAACGTTAAAACTAAGGCCACCTTTGACGCCTCCGTGGCGAAAGTCTGTGGCTGGAGAGAAAAAAACAGAGAACACTTAGTCAGGAAGGCTCTACAAAGGTTAGTGTCTCCGGCATACACCTCCGGTGTAGGGAGTCTGGGTTCGTGCTGAGGGTTGTTGTTCATGGGAACTGGGAGAACAGGCGGTGGGGGTGGCGCAGCGGGTGATCGCAACAGTTGCACCTGGGTGGTGAGCTCGGACACCTGCGCTACCAACGCCTGTACGGCTCGTCCGGTGGTCAACATATTCTCCTCCTGCCGATCCATACGTGCGTTGTAGTTGACTAACGATTCCTGAACACCGCGAGCCTCCGCTGAATCCATCAGGTGGTCAGATCCTTCTGTCACAAAATAAAGACTGGAGGATTCAAATGCGGAAAAATAAGAACAGTTTATTAATTCACAACCAGGTCACAACAAGGTGAAAAATGGGTTGAGCACCACGTAGATAGGCAGGTAGCGCCGGGATGCAAATGGGCAGCCAAACCAATCCGGAGACCAGGGAACGACAGAGAACAACGGAGCTGAAGAATCCGGAGGCAGGAACTGACGGGAACCAGTGACCAGAGAACGGTAGACAATCCAAGGATCTGACAACAAAGACAGCATGAAAGGGTCTAATATAGCGCTGATAATGATCCGCAGCTGGAGCGAATCAGCCTCAATCAGACACACCCACACACACATACACACACAGAGCGAGGACGAGACTGTGAGCCCATAAACCGTGACAACGTGGGCCTGCAAATCAATTGGGAAGTGCAACAGAAAGGCCATGAAGTTAAAGAATTGATGTCCAAAGACAGTTACACCTTAACCCTCTGGGGTCTGAGGGTGTTTTGGGGGCCTGGAGAAGTTTTGACATGCCCTGACATTTGTGCTTTTTTCAGTTGCTTATAAAGATATAAATGGCTAAAGTCTAATAACACTGTAAACAGCACAAACTGGGCTACAATAATATGTTAGCAGCATTTATGTACATGATTGTGTTTTTGAGAAAGCAACGTTTATGCGTGGTTAGTGAAAAACTAAAATTTTGAAGTTACTGAAATAAGGCCATAAAACACATACAGAACATCTGTTTACAAGACTTTTGAGAACTGGATCTTGTAGCCTAGATTTTTTGCTTCAAAATTATGTGAAAATCATCTTGTTTAGTTGCTCACAGAAAACAATATATTGATTTAAATTTTTAAAGACATGTTTTGTGATCGAAAGCCTATATGCGAGGGCGTGGCAATGGCCTTGAATATTAAGTGATTCTCCCCTGAGAGACAAAGGGCCCTCCCTAATGGCCCCCTAATGGCCCATCAGTGTGACTGTGACTTTGAGGCAGGTAAGACAGAATGTGAGGAGATTGAAATTTTTTTTTTTTTTAATTATTTGTATTTTATTTACAACACAGTATAATCAAAACATACATAATAAAGGTCAAAGACACATTATTGTGCACACTGATCTAACCACAGAGATGTGAACAGACTTTGAGTCATTCCTGCAACAGATTCTGTTCAACAATTGAAACAAGTAAATCATACCTGATATTTACTTGTTGTTTTTAAGTGTTTCTGCTTCTTTCCATGGATTCAAGAAGAAAAAAACAATCAGTAGTCAAGGAGCTTGTTTTACCATAGAATATCAGTGTAGT